>AZLU01000126.1:34669-119201 GCA_002224055.1 Pezizomycotina sp. ARF18 | reverse complement strand
GCGTCTATACTGCTCCTCTCATTCTATACATATCGTTCACACATTAGCCTCGTTCCTCTGAACCGCGAAACACGGGGGAGTCATATATTACCACAGTATGTATGCTCTCGCCGCCTGAGCCCTTCTTTACTTACATCCACCGGGGACACCCTATAAATCGCCTTACTCAAACCCAGTAGTACCTCGTGTCCGTATTCCCGCTCATGAGTCCCGGGCTCACGATCACATCCTCGCCGAAGACCGCTCTTGTCGCACCGACGAGAACGCCCCACGCCGTGAGCTTTCCGTCGTCGGTGTGCAGGGTTGTCGGCGATACGGGCGCGACGTCTAAATGGTCCGACGTTCCAACATGTAAACACCGCTCGACGCCCTCGCAGAGTGCTTGTAATCCGTACGGGACCACAGTAATATTATGTTTCTTCGCCAGCGTATTCGCCATTTCGAGGTAATGTTCCTTAATATCCTCAATCGTCTCTCCGATGTTAATCGCACGTTAACGTTCAGCGTGACAGACTCCGGTAGCGCGTTCGCTTTAACACCGCCGCGGATAACAGTCGTAGCGCTGCTCGTAGTAATAAGGTAGCGGGATTGTTCTTCCTGGTAGAGTTTGTGCTCTAACGCTTCCCAGTCTTCTTTATCCAGCATTCTCTTGATATCCTTCGGAAAACCGAGCGCGTGTTCAGCGCCGCAGTTTAGACTACCGATAAACGGATTCTCTTCCGCGATGTAAGGAGTGAAAGGGTGTTCCTCGACCATCGCCGCTAATTCCCCTACAATACCGATCGCAGTCCGATCCGGTGGAACTGAGCTGTGTCCTCCGGGGAGACGAAGCGTGTATATAATATCCGTGTACCCCTTCTCACCCGTCGCGGCTAACATGAACGTCTTCGTATCTTTAGTCCTCTCAGCAGCCCACCCCATATCATAATCCGCAATGATGCCGCCGCCCTCATCTATTACAACCTCTACTCCACCTGGATAGAGTTTCTCAATGTACGGCGCTAACTTAGCAGCGCCTTGATCGCTGTTACTCTCCTCGCTACAACCAAAAGACAAAATTAACGTTTTTTTGGTGTAAATCCCGCTTTGATAAGTAGTTCGACGCTCTCAAATATAGCTATAAGTCGGTTTTTGTCATCGCTGGACCCGCGGCCCCAAATATACTCTTTCTCTCCGCCATCGAAGTTGTCGATATATCCCGAAAATGGTGGATGTGTCCACATGTTCAGCGTGGATGGTTCGACGGGAACGACGTCGTAGTGCGCCATCAATAACGTCGGCTTGAGTGATTCATCACTTCCTTTCCATACGTACAGCATATTAAGCGTATTTACCCGGTGCACACCCACTTCCTTCTTCGCATGTAACAGCGGAAAATTTCCCTCTACCACCGCAAAAACTCCGGAAAGACATCCCAGCGCGCATCCGAACCGATTGGTTTCATACCGTCATACATCACCGTTGGGATCTGTATCGCTTCTGAGAGGTAAGTCGCTGACACTTCCTGTATTCTTTACTGCTAATATACTCTTCCGTATCTTTCAGCGTCTCCGTCGTAACACTCGCACCGAGGGGTGGTATTTGCGGACATTGCGGCGTATTAAAGTATGATGGGGAGAATAATGCGGGTGGTGGTGCGGTGATAGTGGTCGATGTACCGGACGGGGTTGAAGACGTGCAGGAGGAGTATTATGGACGTTACGGAGATGAAGGAGATGATGTACGTCCGTCGCGTGGAGGATTGGGGTGGGAAGGCGGGAGTAGTGGTGGTGATAGGGCGCGGAAGGCGCGTGCGGGTGGAGAGGAGGTGGCGGCGCCAGTCAGGGCGGAGGGGAGGAGGGAGGACTTTCAGGGTCGGCTTGCGGTGGCATTGTGGATAGGAGGAAGCGACAGGAATTGTTAGTGATGGCAAAGCGGGGCCCGATTCGATTGAGTGGAAGCACGCTCTGCTCGAAATTTGAACAGACCAGTATTAGTCTTTCAATACCAATTAACCCTATGTATAGTAAGGAAAACTCTTAAAACGACGTATAACGTCAAAAACACCGAATGACGATGTTAAAACATCAATAGGTAATGCTTCTGAAAATGTGGAGAAGGCGCTTATATTTAAAGGCCTTATCAGACACTGAACAACCTCTGCTTAAAAGAAAGATAAATTGGAAAATGTGCCCCTCACGGGTCCACTCTTTCACGTTGCATCTCAAACGAATAGGACAATTTTCTGATATTACGGGCGGAAATGCTATATATAAGATACTAAAGCGCCAGCGATAAGGGAGCTCTCGTGAGAATTTAGGCTGAAAGGGCACCATGTGCCCCTTTTATCCTCTATCTCTCTTCCTTATCTTAAAAAGGGTCCTGATATCTGCATGTTGGCTGTGTTCCATGTGGTTCATTTGCTTTTGCCTGAAAAAGTTGCCCGAAAGTCTGAGTGGATCCCATGGCCACGGTTGAAGCCAAAAGGGCACATATGGCTTTGGTTGTTTGGTGTCATCGGCGGTCGTGTGGGCACGGCTGGGCTGCTGGGATCACCCTTGGTGGCAGTTGGAAGCCGGCGGGAGTATAGGCACCGCCGAAAACCGGTGGAAAACACCTCCTGGCGCTCACGAAGGGGCTTTCTTTAGACACAGCGTCAGCCCTTAGCGCGCGTTCACATGTAATAAATAGGTTTCGCGCAGTCAATAAGAAGATTCACGCTCGTTGGCAGTCTGGAGACGCTACATGCCTGAGCGGAAATGTATTATTGTATGAGGAGTAGGTATGTGGAAATCACTATCCCCTTTGATAGTTGAGGTCTTACTATAAGCTGGGAGCGAGGACCGTGCGTTTATAATAATAATTCTCTTTAAGTTCGAGGGAGACGGCCCCAAACTGGCGAAATCTGAGAAACGATATTCTACTCAATGATGGGGCATATATTGGGACTTTACGAGTTAACCAGTGCTACGCTTTAGACGCGTACTCTTACTCCCCCAAGTTTTTTTTTTTTTTTTTTTTGGTAAAGGGTATCTTCGCAAACTATCGAAATAAGATTTGTCACGGTCTACACAAATAGAAAGGTTTTATGTGGATTTGAAGTGCATAGAATTCAAGAGTGTGCTTGCTGCATACGTACAAATGTCTTATACAGATAAAAAAACGAAAAGTCTAGTACAGCGGCCGTGTAAAAATATAGGATAAAGAGAGCCAAACAAGCAACCAGTAACCATTGGAAAAGGTAGGATGGTTTCAGCTGAGAAGTTCAGATTGGCTCTTCTAGACCATTCTTGGACGAATAAATGTAACCATTGTACGAGGACCTTATGAATAAGTGGGGAAGAGGGCCTTAGTCTTGTTAGTGTTACTAGCATTCACCAAACCTTCTTAGCGATAGAGCGCAACCGTATACTCGTCAGCTACTGTCGAAGAACTACTCCACGGCATGTACCTCTGGCGATAGGACTGATTTACGCGGATCATCAATGGCATCATTGTAGCATCCTCGAGTCTCATCCTAGACCACTGGCAGCCCATTTGTTGCCAGCAATTCCTTCGCAATGTGTCGGTGAATATAACCGGTCCGTCACATCCTAGAGTTCTCAGAGTGTGACCGCATTGGAACTTGTGGTCCATCTCTGTCGAGGTTTCAAGTCTACGTAGAGACTCGTTGTATAAATCCGCCTTCTGGCGCACCACACAATACAAGAATGGCCAGTTCCCTGGAAACCCCACCCCCTAAACCCGCTCTTGGTAACTTCCCGCCGTCCGGAGTATTCCGTCCTGGGGCAATCCCAGCCGTTACGTCAACTGTAAAGACGTATTCAGGGAGGTATTCAGGGAGGTCATTGATATCGACCTCTCTTCTATACAAATGATAGCCTTCGCTCGCGCTCAGGAAGCTGATAAAGTCTTGTCTGACTTCTTCCTTATGACACTCGCCCTTCGAAAGCCGGAGCAGAGTTTTGAGTCTTGTCTCTGGAATATATAAGTAATTGACGCCCCATAACCCGTTCAGAATAATGGGATCGAAATGAAGTATGGCCCGCCGCTGATTCGGGCTGTCTGCTTCTGGGCTCAGGATTCGCTCGCTAATCGCTTCCCAGGTGAATTGAGCGGAAGCGGCGCCGGGTATGGCGTTGTCGAGCATTTGAGGCTCATATGTCTGGTTTTGGGTATTTAGGACCAGGAATAAGTATCCTCTGCACCATCGCCTGCCGCTGGCAGCTTTGGTCGGTTTGATCCCTCCGCGTCTCCATAGCTATGTATAGAATTTAGAACTTCGGGTATCCTGTTATTCTCTTCAGGTTCGGGAATTTTGGTGGCCTGCTGATCTCGCTTCTTTTTTAGAGATATGGCCCGTCGAATGCCTTGGACAGTGCTCGATGTGTACACGGTTATACGGAGTGAGTCGATGAATGTCGGCGCTTTATTAAAGGTAGCTTTCTAAACGAAATCCCGTTTGTCAGGGTGCAATTAAACATTATATAAGAATATCAAGCAGTGAGCTACATACCCGCCATTGGCATTATCCCGTCTTCGTCTTCGTATCTATCCTCGGCATCATCTTCATCATATGTACCGTACGGATTCTTAAAGGGATTGCCTTTCTCAGGCTCCTGCTGGAGTCTTTCAATGAACCTTTCAGTGATTCTCTTAACGCGTTCATGATTTTTTTAAGATAGGCTTCCATCTTCTTGGACGGGATCTTCTCCCCGTTGAGCCTCACAGCCGCCTTAACACTCGCTCCCTGCCTTTGCACGATATTCTCCACAACGTATTTCAGCTGCTGCTCCGTGAATTTAAGATACTTCCAGTTCCCCCATTTCCTCAAGTGATATTTGTATTGTGGCTCGCTTTGTTACTCTTAGCAATCTTGCCCCATTCGGAAAGTGACGAATAAAAGCCTTACCTCGCAACGAAGCCTCTCTGCGCCATAACATCACTTCGGGTAATTCCTTGTTCTTATAGAGGCTATGATGACTTCCTTATCACCTTCCCACTCCTGTCTGCTATCGACGGTCCCTGGTAGCCTTTCTCCGCGTTTCTTATACGGTGTAGTCGGAGTGGAGATGGACTTCCATTTGATGCCGCCGGATTCTGACCGTTTTCCGAGCCGCCTTTGCGCCATGATATCCTATCTGCTAGTAAGGGCCCAAGAAATAGAAAGAAGGGTAAAAAACCACTGAAGACTTAAATAAAGTACACCGAAGGCAAAGATATTTTTTTAGGTTACATTCAAGAGTTCGAGTCGTGGTGAAGAAGTGGTTTCTGGATGGGGTTTATAATACCAACATGCATGCCTGGACAAGAATCGGTCGTTACAACTCTGAGCGAATAAAATCCAGTCAGTGAAAAAGAAGTTTTCCCGAGTTGGAATATTTAGCGACAAGGCTTTTGATTTCGGAGGTGTATCAGGATTCAAGGCGCGTGGTTTAATTGCAGTATAACAACATGGGAAAGGCCTTCGGCTTAAGGAGCTCAGGCGTCTTCGTAGGACCCCTTTCTAATATACCCGGATCCGTATTGTAAATAATCTATAGGGGTTGTCTGGGGCTTCAAGCCCGCTTTTACCGTGAGGACTTTTGCGCCGGGCGGTGACAGTGACGGATCTCTAGATAAGACTACCGGGCGTACTTCGGTTGTTCTACAGGTTTTATAGTGCTAAATATAATGTAGGATCCAACGAATGGAAAGCAAAAAGAACAAGGGCAACAGAGGAAACCGACTGGTTCTTCGTCGTCCGTCAAGTATTCTGCGCTGTTTTCACTGTGAAAAATGGACTTTAGCTTGAGACAATCACATATAGCGTCAATGTGTTCTACCTTGCAACGTAGTGAAGCTTGATAACTATCAGAAAAAAAAGATGCCAATACGTTCGATTGGTGGAAAAAAACTCCATCCTTATAATTATCCTCCATCTGGCCTATGCTTCCTAACCAGAGTTCTCACGGCTCAATGTATTGGAAGTTCACCAGTTATTCTTGCATATGTAAAGGGTTGTAAATGGTGCAGGTTTCTGGAGTGGCAATATGTAGACGGAATTGTCTCGGAGACCTCAAACGTTCAAGAATTTTCCCACCAAATTTCCCCAGTTTGGGAAAACTGACTTTTTGCTCTCGTATTGGTGAAATTGTACTTTCTTTTCTCCAGGAGGCATTTCGAAGGGCCATGGGAACCTCTGCTTTCAAACACATTCGATCTATAAATCGAGGGCCGAATAAGACCATGCTCATCTCTGAAACTTATCGCTTCTCTCTTTTCCATCCCCAAAGTACCCAATCATCTCCAATCAGCCAGGGATAATGGCTCAAAAGCGACCTGAACAACAGCAACCTACTAGGCCCGGTGGCTTTAGGTGGAAGCTTATTTCTACTCCCACTCCTCAGTATAAAAAACGTCGAGAAATAATGCCCGAAGTGGTATATAGCAAGAAACATAGGAGGAGAATAAAGAAGCTATCCTAGCTCTCAGAGAGTATCACATATTACAACGGGTGATGGAAGTCATGGCGGAAAGAGGATTTATTGCGAGGTAAGTTGAAGGCATTACCGTCGATCCCTTTCTTTGCATCAGGGATTCTTCCCATCCCAGGAGTAAAAAGGAACGGTTATTAACAATTTGGTAATTTATTATTCACAAACTGAAACAAAGCGAATCCCAATATATATATATGTTCAAAAGTGGGGGAGTAGAAAATATGCTAAATTGCAGCTAACGAAGAATCAATTGAATATGTTGTAGAAAAAGTCTTACAAAACAGAAAGATGGTTCTAAGGCCGCTGTGCGACTCAATGGCCAGAAGATCCCGTCTCGAAGCATGGGAGCTTATCTTAAGAAGAATCTCAGGAGAGATGCCGAAGGAGCCGTGGAGGTGAATCAGAGTCACAACGGAGGTCTCTATAGCATAGGATATGAATATGCAGCGGAATTTGAACCTATTACTGGTTAGTTACTACCTGCTCGCTTATGTTAGAGGTGATTTTCCGTGCATCACGACAATGCGAAAACTTACACGAAAGCGTTGCTTTTGGAAAGGATTCTTCAAAGGGGCACCACCAATTATCGATTCTCTTCGTATCAGCGTAGTTACGTCAGAGACTCAAGGAATCCGGAAACTCCTTTTGCCGAGGCAAAACTCAGGGGTGACTATTGAACTTCCTCGGGTCGAGGAAGATGGGGAGCGCGAAGGGCCCGGCGATGATGTTTGGTGGTGGACGACCCTAAATCAAACTTTGAACACTTGCAGTTCGCTCGCTGCTGCAGCGATAGGCCAAGCCCCAGCACCTAGGAAAAGCTCTAGGAAGATATTTCCGGTGCATCATCCAAAGCAAGTAAAGTCAAATTCAATTTTGCACCTGCTATCATACCCAATCCACAGAATACCTTGCTTGAAAATCGTATGATTTTGATTTTGAGCGATATCAGGACAAGTGGTCTTGCTGATGAGGAGCATCTGGGGTATGCAAAAGAATCATTTCTCCATTTTTACAAAAACAAATAGGGAAGGTCCACTCCATCTTTATCGGCGCGAAATAGACCTAAACGAGACTGTGTTTGCTATTAATATGCGCAGCTGCGGTAATCTGACTGAAAGTTCCGGCGACTATGGTATCGCCTGGTGTATTCGAGAGGCGGTACCGTGGAATATTTGGCTTTTCAGCTCAGGCTCCAGTTTCTACGGAGGCAGGCTGCACTACGAATGCGGTCATTACACGGAGGCTTTAAGAGAGGACGGGCTTATTCGAGTTATCTTCACTGAAACACTACGAAAGGCCTGCTGGCAAAAAGGGGGTTGCCAGTGGTACAGAATAGATTACATATAGAAGATCTATCGGCAGTGCTTTTTCAAGGGGAAATTGGGAAGCCTTCTTTTCCGCAAATTGCCCCAAATCGGGAAAAGAATTTTGCAATGCTAGGGGTTCAATAGCGTAAAGGCGTATCGTATCTTCTTAGCTATTTGTAAATTGCCATGTCCAGTCCTATATAAAACGGAGAAACTGGCTACAATGCTCCTGCTACTAGTAGACTCCAAATCATTCCCATCCTTCTATACACTTGTACCCTATCATTCCCTCTATAGTTCTCTTCCTTTAAGTAGCCAAACCCGTCTAGGTCCTTTTGGTATCTTTATGGTTGGTCGTTCTATACCATGGCACGAAGGCGATCTGGAAAGAATTCAAGTTCTGTCGACGATCTCAGATGGAACCCTATCTACACCCCACAGGAGCCGTACAAGAAACGTCAAGAAATCGGGTTTACACGTAGCGAAGCAGAATGGGAAGAGAACAAGGCGGCCATTCTTAATCTCAGAAAAGACCGCCCCTTACGGGAAGTAATGGATATCATGGTACAGAAGGGATTTTTAGCAAGGTGAGAGGAGCCCATTTCTTTGTCATACCATCTCTCTAGTAATATCTAAAGCTTACTCTCGCATAGCGAATCGCAATATAAATCTCATCTGAAGAAGTGGGGAAATAGGAAATACCTCAAGTTCCAATTCACGGATAATCAACTGGAATACGTCGTAGCTCGAGTGGCCAACGGCTGAAGAGGGCCGCAAAGCCGCGGTACGACTTAATGGGCAGAAGGTTCGGTCTCTAAGGATGGCAGACTACTTCAGGAGGAATCACGAGAGTGTTCATAGAATCGCTGAATCAATCGAAAGCCGGGAAGCACCGCAGAAGGGAATCTCTATAACATCACATATGAGGGCTATGACACGTCTATAGCAGGTAAGCCGCTAAATTTAAATGCGCAAGTTTAGTGATGGATTTACCTGATGTTAGTTATGATTGTTATTAACAAAACCATAAAAAGACGCCTTGGAGCGGGCACCAACCTTCATAGACTCGATTCGAATATCTGTGTACACATCAAGCACCTTCGAAGGGATCCGCAAGATATTTCTACAAAGAAAGGAAGAAATAGGCTTGGTGCTTGGGGAGACGGATAACAGCGGAAACCATACGAGCGATACCGGAGTAGATGAGGATGGCGACTTCGACTTGTTTCGTCCTCCACTAGGTGCTGCCCGAGGTGTACTTGGAAAGACATATGTGAGCGTATTTTATGGCAGATTTCGACTTGAAGATGGCTTGCTAGCAAGCAGCACTACTTGATTTCGAGCCCGCTGTGGAACAGGACCCTTTTAAAGGCAAAATTCTACGTTTGTCAAAAACCACCGAGCACACGCTGAATGAGATGCGCCAAACTTCGGTGCATGAGGCCAAAGCCCATTGGCACCAGTACAAATGAACAAGCGAAGCAAAAAATTCTCAACTTCCTTAGCATGGGCGACGGGGACTATCATCTCTACAGGCGCGAAATAGATATTGAAAATTTTCCTAAAGGAGCTATCTTTGCGTATCTGTCAATAGCTGGCACCGTCACGAAACCCTCGACGGAAATTACCTGTTAAGGCAGGGTCGACACTAGAATTGGATGGTGCTTTCGAAGAGCCGACTTGTACAATAAATGGCTAAAGAAAAGAATGGAAGACGGATCCATAGATCCCTTACAGCGGCACCCGAAATGTGGCCATAATTTAAGGTATTTGGAATCTGACGGTCCGATAATATTCACGGATACTCTATACCTACGATGCTGGAAGCAGGGCGGTTGTCAGGAGTTCGAGGACTGGTCTATTGACTACCCTCGGGGTTTTCGACCGCCCCTCACCCCCGATCTCCATGAATTAATATCGGAAAATCGTCAGTTCTAGCCCGGGCGTGTCTCCTCCGTAAACCTTGGAATCTTATCAATGAATACCAGGGAGAATCTTCAACAAACGAAGAACATTCATAATTAATTATCATATAACAACGGTGTATACGTAATATAAACAGAATGAATTTGCAAACTCTCGTGTAACAAAAAGAACCCTGCAAAACAGAACCCAAATCCGCATTTTCTGGAACCAAAACCTTCCCTTATACCAACTCGCTTGAGTTCTAATAGCCTTCCTTCTCCACATCCGGTATCCATGCACTATCTTCGGCGTGGTCTATCCACGACTACCTGAAGCAGTTGATCCCGCAGAACCGGAAGCGCTTGTGGGTCCGGACGCCGTGGCGGTGGCGGTCACGCCCCATCCCCAGCGGCGGCGAGGGTCGGTGGATTTGTGGTAGGTCCAAGGCATGGCTATCGGCGTAGTAATGGCTTTACGCGCGGGATATGTATTTGCGTGGAGCGATAGCGATGAGGTTCTAGAGTGTATGATACCAGATTAGCATCGGAACTGCTCCGCGAAAACTCAAACCCGCGTCCAACTCACCGATTAGAATGCCGTGTTTTTTTTGAGATGTTCGTACAGTACGTTCGATGTTGATAGAGTTTTGATGATGATGGAAGGAGCGTCTGATGGAGAGGAACGAGCGGCCGCAGTGCTTTTAAAGGAGGGATTGCTGGTGTCTGCTTAATGACGTTATTTAGCGGTTGGCGTGTTTGTTCCTTGGTGGCGATACATATTTTCTGGGCTTACGTCTTTCGCTGGTCACTAAATCTGGCGGTGCTTGGCGGGGTCGGTGGCGATTAGTTTCCTGCAAAGACAAGTATAGAAGCGGGCATGACCGCCGGCCCCGGCGATTCTAGCAGCCTCCCGCGTACGTCTAAACTACCCTCAGAGCGTATCGCCGAGTACTAGTAGTACCCCACGAGGATACAGTCTGCGTTTACGATAAATACTCCCTTCCAAGTTTCCCATCGTAATGATCTGGAGTTTGATGTCTGCAGCTGCTGCGCGTCATTCTTTAGATCAAAGTTAGCCGGAACATTCAGCTTTAGCTAATACCGAAGCAAGATTCGAGTCTCTAAAACAGCGGCGGATGCGTTTCATACGGTTTTCGTGATCTTGTAGAAATGAGATTCTATAGACTGAATACGTTTATGGAGAACCCAGCCACTCTTATCGGGGGTTTATTTACTTACGAGTGCGACGGCTGACTATCCCTTCTCTAGATCTCGCTAGTTACAAGAAGAGTATGAGACTCTCGTTTGTTAAACGTTTCACAGCTTATCATCATGATCAGATAGACCACTGAGAATAACCACCACCATGGATGCATAGTTTGATCGGAGCTCTCGGTGGGAATTGTATCGAACTCCGGCAAGACTTAAAGTCTCCCCTTGTCTGCTGCAGATCACTTGCTGTAATTTCCCTTGCTTGCTAGGAAGTTGCATGTAATGAGGCTGATACAGTTACTTAAACGCACCAATGATTCTGTGGAAATCCATTTAACCCGTTCGTTTTTGCCGTCTCTCAATAAGCTTGGCCTTATGATCTATTCTTCCATAGTAAATTGGAACTTTTCTGTCAGCAAATTTTTCGCATTTCTAAGCTTGTGATACACCGCCATCTACGCACTCCTTGATCATATTCTCCGACCGACGAGGAGAACAAAACGGCATCGATATCCTACCGTTCTTTGCTCGCTTTCGCTTTCGTTCCGTTCCTCGATCCTTTCGCTGAGACTCGCGACTTCACTGTCTTTACAGAGTCCCCCTGATCTTCTCCAACGTTCCTTGCTCTCCCCGAGCACCTACCTCCGACCTCCTGACACCCTGTACGACGACCACCTCCTCCTGCCATATCCACAACCATGGAAGCCATAGGCTTCAGTCTTGCCGTCATTGGCGTCTTCGACCAGTGCCTCAAGGGCTACGAGATATCGCCGGGATGTCCGCCCAGGAAAAATCGGCAAAGGTACTCCGCTGCAAACTAATAGTCGAAGAACGGCGGCTACTCTCCTGGGGCCGCGCTTGGGGCCTAATGGTATGATCAGTATCCCGATCACCGACGACAGCGGCGTCGAAAGCCCGTTTCCGCGCTTCGAAAACGAAGGGGATGGAGTGGGTGATTGAGGAACATTTGAGTAGTATTTCAGAGTTACTGTCGGATGCGACGACGCTGCAACCGGTACGGACTTACGTCGAAAGGACCCGATAATAATGGCGGTAGCAAAGTATCGCTCGGGAAGAAATTCCGGTGGGCGATAGCGGATAAAGAAGCATTCAAGGAGTTGATCGCCGATTTACGAGACCTCAACGACGGTTTACAGACGCTCCTACCGGAACCCAGCCAGGCATCAGTTCCCAGGCATTACTCTGCGAGATGGCGACGCACGATGTTATTACCCGATAAGCAATACTCCAACGGAGCGAACATTTACACGAACCGCCGTCGTACAGCTCTGCACAGAATACTTAACCGTAAATAGCAGAAGCGGCGGAAGGGCTAGAGGAAATAGCGGCAGCGGCAGAGAAACACCCCGACCCCAGGATTAACACGCGAAGACAGCCTCATCGGAATACTAGAGGAAGCACTGACGAATACCCACACGTTCAGCGTTGTATGATGCTGCGGAAGGCACAGGTACGCGCCGGCGATAGCACGAACGAGAAATGGTCGCCGCGTTCAATCTCCAGATCACGCAGTGGAACGAGAAAATCACATTACTGGACTACTCAACGCCTACTAAAGAAAAAGATAAAGAGGTCATGGAAGTAATTCGACGAACGAGCGCGATGTACGAAGAGAGTACGTGGGACGACATACAAAACAAACTAGTGACGAATACGACGCAAGTTCTCGTCGAATGGAAACCATACGAAGACGACAGAGACCTCACAGAGGAGCGGGTGCAGCGACTCGCAGAGTTATTTCATCCTGCAGGCGGATACGGCGCGTTCAACACACCGGACGGTGAAATGCGGATCCTCGAATGCGTCGGCTGGTTTCACGATACGGACAAGCAGCGCTACGGCCTCGTATTCCACATGCCGAGCGTCCCAAACCCGCGGCCTCACCATCGCACACACCTCCACCCGCCGCCATCGCCGTCCTAGCGCCACCACCAAAGCCCTCCCCGTCGCAGCAGCGGCTCATCCCAGCTCCTCCTAAACCACCAACCCCACCGCCAGCGTACGCCAACACTAGCTCCATATTAACCCTCGACGACCTCCTCCCTCCGACTCCAAACTTTCCAAGCCGGACCTCGGCTCCCGCATCCTCCTCGCGAGGACTCTATCTCGCAGCCTATTACAGCTCCACGCTGCGAACGTCCTCCATAAGGATCTCTGCTCGTACAACGTCCTCTTCTTCTCCGCGATGGCTGTAAACCCTGATGACGTCGGTTTTGTTTCAGCTACGATTTCACACCCTTACGTATCCGGCTTCGCGTTAGCACGCGTGGACGACGCGTCGGATGATAGGACGGTAACGCTAGCTTCGCGATCGGCTGCTCGAGCGATGGCGTCGACGATGTTACCGTACCAGCATCCCGCATACTCGCCCGCGTTACTCCGGCAGGTATGTGGAATAGCGTCAACGACGTCTCTGTATAAGCGCGTGTACGACGTGTATTCTCTCGGTTGCGTATTATTGGAGATCGGGCTATGGCGGAAGCTCCGGACTCTAGGGTGGAGGAAGGAGTACGAGAAGAGTGCAGGCGGGGAACGGTGGAGGAAGAGGCTAGTGGGGATATGCGATGAGCTGGGAGCGAGGTGCGGGAAGATATATGAAGAGGTTGTAAGGAGGTGTTTACTGTACGACGAAGGGGAGGAGAGGAGAGAGGAGGAAGGATTTACTGGGATTTTGTTATGATATATTGGGGAGGTTGGAGGGATCAAGTTTAAGAGCTGGCGATACTATAAGCATGAAATATCTTGATAAAGCGGAGTATTAGCATTATAGATCTTGATTTTGTATACATGACAAACGACGATTATGGATGAACTTTAGTACGGTACAACAAGATGCCACTCGTCGTAACGATGAAATATGATTCGATTATGAACGCGGATGCGACAAAATATTCTCCCAGATGAGCCAAAAAACACAGTCTCTTTCCCCAGTAGACGCCATTGAGCTTGATGCAGAAAGGCAAGTAACAAAAGGAAAGGAAGAAAAAGAAAAAGGCTTTACGTGCTCACTTGCGATGGAGCATCTTCCCCTTCCTCAGCTAGATCGATCGACCATGTCCCCTCTCCATATCATTGCAAAAAAAAAAAGCTTTTTATCCAACCCTTGCCCTCTTCCTCCTCCAGCCTCCTCCGCTGCTGCTCCCGCCGCTGCTGTCCTCATGCTCTTCGCGAGCAGCGGGCAAGTACTCCTCCCGCAATTTCGTATCCAAGTGCTTCGTCCTGTGATCTGATGGCGCTGGCGGCATACGCTCCGATGTACGGCATCCAGTGCTCGCAGCCGCATGCAAAGAAGAATCGAAGCTGGCACGTATTCGTTGCTTTCGCTTCTTCCATAGCATTGTTCGATGATGAAGCGGCGTTTGAGAAGCGGGGTAGATGACGTCGTAGACTACGACAAATGGAAACGGTAATGTTAGATTTCAAGCTTTTAAGGCGAACTTCCTGAGATGGTATATGGGGTATGATTGGGCATACTTGGTTGTAGAGAACATCTCGTTGAGGAAGTTCATGCTGTCGAAAGCTTTTTGAAGAGCAAATGGGTGTTTTCGGCGGCGGAGTCGTGGGATAGAGGTTCTGTTATGCTTTGGAGCTCCGAGAAGCTCCACTTCCTTTCTAGATGCAAGCAATTCCACACATTAGTTAGCCTATGTCGTGAGCTGTAGGAGACAGGCGTGCCTACGTAAGAGATGAAGTTTCGCACTGCCACCAGTAACGACTACCTCATATCTCTAGTAACGGTGAATTGTTTTCCTGTCCTGTTGAAACCTAGGATTTTAATTATACCGTGAAATGAGGATTTTTTCAGGCTTGCTCGTTTGGCATTGAGCTAGAAGAGGATCGAGCGACGGAAGGACACCCACAACATTTGCAATCTTTATCGCATGAAAGCTGTGGAGCCTGGGCTATAGGGCTGAATATCTATACTTACGAGAAACGCGTAGAATTATTGATGCTATAAGATAAACGATACTGAAAGCGAATCTTGATATGTTGTTCAAGGTTGAGTAAAGGTAGTATACGTCTTTGTCCGGAGCAGAGAATGCGATAGAATGGAGGGCAAACAAAGTAAAATCGGTCAAAGAAACGGAAGAATTTCGAGTCTCCACAGATGTTAGCTTTTGATTGAGGAACGGTATTCACTGATTTGACATTGTAAGGTCTTAATATCACTGGAAACAGATATTAATCTCCGTGCTCCGGAGTCTTAAAGGCTGATTTTTGGGGAATCTGATTATGCTTCAAAGATAATTAGCAAGAGTAGCGGGGTAGTTACAGTCACAACCTGAGCAAGCTGGTCTACGTCCAGAGGAAGAAATCTGCATCACGTGAAGGCAGTAATTCCAAGGAAAAGGTATTTATATAATTTTAGCGTTGTATAGCATTAAGAGTGGCCTCTATAGTTTGTTCATCTCATAGGAAGAGCTGGCATTGTACTGAAAAGTTCGATTGAGTTGCTAAAAAGAAGCTCTAGCTATCTCCTTTGAACAGCTGGTTAGCACGAGGCCATCTGAATATTTCTTTGACCACTGTGCGAAGTAGCACTTAACAACTCATTCACGGAACTGAACAGACAGTCAACAGTGCTCTTTGTTACCTACCACTAGTTCGACTTTAAGCTTTCCACAAAGTCCTACGCGAAGGCAATCCCGTTCCTGCATGAAATCTTGCAGATACTGTAGCGTCTATCGCCTGCAAGACGTTAACGAATTTTTTGCGGCACCATTACATCGGACGGTATTGCATGCTTTTCTGTGCTTCCACACTGTGCAGCCAATCAATGCCAGCAGTGAATGGAATCTGCAGACGGACGGGACGCTGCGTTGGCCATTTCCTAGGTAAGGCACGCGATCTTGAACGCAGGTTCCCGTACGACGTAAAACCGCTTCGTTATCACAAAAAAAATCCTTGATCCAGCACCATGTAAAGATTTCAGGCTTGCAGCGTTGCATGCAATGTGCCTTTTTTTTCGTGTACTACATTATAATGCTTACACGAACTGACGGACAAGCTTGTTTGCCTAAAGTGAGATCGAAAATTCGCGGTAATCGCCGGACTTATTGACGGCGGAATTTCATGGGAAATCCGAAAGCAAACCTGACCACAGGAGGGAGAAAAATAGATTGACTTGTTCGCTTCTAAGTTGTAACTGGAGCTGCCTGAACGATCTTGATCTATCCACAACCCTAGATGCGTTCACTTTCCTGGCGAATTTTCCAAGGCCGTTCATCGCGCCAATGTTCGCCGCAGGTTGCAGAAGCTAGGCAAAAAAGGGGAGATTTTAACGAGAACAAGAGCTTTGTTTGGAGCTCCACCAATGCCTGAAGCGGGGTCTGTCACGACAATTAACAAAAAATACAATGTCCCACTTAGAAGTCCTCCATTTTCAACGTCGTTTTCACGCCTGGTGAAAGGCCGACCGCGAGTCTCCCTTCAGTTCAATAGAATGCTGCAACCACTGGACAGGCTGCCTCTCGCAGCGCGTAAGGACAGTGAGTATCCCCCTCTTCCCGCTTTAAAATTCACGTCGCCCTGCCTTCTCCTCTTGAGTAGGGTTGATACTCACCACCGACGCTTTCAGTCCGCGACAATTACACACGGTCCTCCCAACGCTCGAATCCTCGCTTTCCGAACTTCTCAAGAAGCCATGGAAGATATCAATAAACGAGCTCCTGGTCCAAGCGTACGCAAACACGCAAGATGAGTCTTCCTACGCGCGAACTCTCCGGGGTCTGTGTACGCGCAATACATAACATCGTCATCTCCGCACTTCAATACGCCGCATCGCGCCTTGACCTTCCCTGTCCCCGATGCTGAGGTCCTTATCGCCGACGAAATAAACAAGTTAGCAAATAAGCACGTCTTAACGATGGAACCAGACACCGACGGTAAAGTAAGCTACTGCGGCTGCGATCTGAAAGATGGGAAACTACGTATAATCTTCCAACCAGAACACCTGGCGTACAACATTGATGACGCAGGTAGAGAAATTGTGGACGCGTTGAGTAACGCTTGCCCTGCTGATGAAATATCACTCGACGCGCGTATCGGGATCCTCCGCGACTTCGACGAGAAGATTACACCTATTCGTGAGGAGGCTCGAAAAGTGTTTAATTGTACTCTCGACCTCACCGTCAATTTCTCTGCGGTATATAAATCGCTATCAGAAAGCAAAGAAATCGACAAGAAATGGTGGAAGAAAACCTGGGAGAATTTACGCGGCGGTACTTTGAAGCGTTCGTCAGTACGGCGAAGAGGCAAGGGTTTGAAGGGGACGACATGATGACGGAAGCATTCTCGGACGCCGTGACGGAGAAGAAAGTTGGGTTTAGGATCGTGAAGGACGGTGAGATGAAGATGTCGTACTGCGATGTTGTACTTGATGGAGGGTTATGTACTTGCAGTGTAAACAGGAGAAGTTTGGGACAAACATTGACGATGTAGCGAATAATCTGGTCAATATTCTTTGATCATATTACTGCGATTGTAGGCTTGAAAGCTTCAAAGTCCTTTCCAAGAAACGGCTGTTTTGTCGCCGTTCATATTTCTCATATGAACTGATTGAAAACCAACAATTAAGCAAACAACCGCTTTCGCATTTAATTCCTCGTATGGTTTACGTGACCTGGTCTTACCAGATCCTAGCTCCGGTCGGATATTCAATAATACTCGAAACAAGGGACATAGCGCGGGTGGACTACTAGGCTTGCCAGTGTACTTGTCCCTGTCAACATACTGACATTCCCATGTTGAAGTAGTAGTGATCTTCAAGCCATAGGCAACTAGGTGGGTTCTTCGATCCATTCAAAAGGTAATATTAGTACTACGGATAAGGATGATGGCTGAGCTTTTGGCTATCCCAAATCATGGTTCATGAATCATGAGCTGATACTTCAAGAAGCGACGCACGTCTCCAACTAATCTCAAGCGTTGCACTATGAAAAGTAATCAAATAAAAAATCAATGCAGATTCTCTAGGATATACCCATTAGTAGTATTAGTTGGGCAAGCGAAAAGCGCCTTTTATATTCTGATCGCCGTCCGTCGCCCGGTGGCTAGCGCCTCGTCGGAGTCCGGAACGTATTCAATACTAGAAACGGGTCTTGATGATTATATATATATTTCGAAATAACTTAACTTCCCCTATTTACGGCTTTATATGGACTTTAACAAGCGATGTAGTGATCGTGGCTGCCCTGCATAGCTCGTCTCGCCAGACCTCGTATTCAGTCGCCACTATCAGCCCTCTCTAACGCCATGCGGTAATAGATTGACCGAGATCATGATGCACCTGAAAAACTAGCCAAACCCCAAACTCTGTAGGAATCTTTCTGTCAAAATAGATACTTGGCTGGCCAGTTTCGTGAGAGCCATAGCCCCACAATAGGGGTTGCGTTCTAATTCTGAGATATCGACTCAAGGAAGTATGTCCAGCCAATCAGCTGGCCTATCGATGGATGATACTTAACAGTTGCCCATACCTGCAGTTCGCCTTCTCGACGGGATTTACACACTTGCCTCTGCGTTTAAAAAGAGACTTGGGTGACCCTGTTTATTTCTGCAGAGGGTTCCTGTCTCACCACCGGAGGGCTTACCAGACATCTACCTACCATCTCTAGCGCAGCGGAAGACAAGGGTTAAACAAGCCGCCTATGCATACAGACTGCTATAATTACTAGAAATATAATCCTCCAAAAGTTCAGATCTTCAGTCTTGGGGGTCCAAACCCCTTTTATACGCTATCATGGCGTACTCACTAAACACCCATTACCCTAACGGCACCTGGGTCTTCGGCGAGGATGTCACACCCGGTGGCTTCCCGTCCTTGCAGGAGACATAAAAGGTCTCGTCGAGCAAATAGAACTAGGATCTGGATGACGGCCTTCATCGCCAATGGCCGTCCATCGGATACGGACGAGAACGGTGTCCCAGGTGTTCTAGGCGGCCCACCACCGTCCGTCCGCGTCGATATCAACGCAAACAAGCAGGCGAGATACCTCTACGGAATCCTCGCACAGGTTTCGAAATCGGTGAACAAGAGATATCCTTCTACGGATCCAGATGATATGGGTGATATTTTCAGCGACCCCGGACTAGAAGATGAAAATCCACCCGCGTTCAAGATGACGGTGAAGGAGTTAAGCGATAAATTGGTGTCACCAATGCAACGGCAAAGCAAATCGTTAATGGCGGTTATATGCAGGCTGCCATGCTGCCGTGACGGTGATAGAGCTGCGTATCCTAGCGGGAAAAAGGGACTGCGTGCTTTACGGCCTGTTTGCCGGCCTTACGGCGGCGGCGGTCTTGTCGGTCGCGTTGAGAATGTTCGCGAGGCGCACTATTAGTGGGTGTGTGAGGGTGTACGATTGGGCTATTGTTGTCGCCTTGGTAGGAAACTGTCATTCATTCCACTTGCTTGTCCTCCTTTCTCACTCTACCTTGCAGATTTTCTCGATGGCCTGGGGTATTTTAGCCATAATACGTAAGTACTTCTTCGTTCTCATCGTTACGGTAGTAAACTCTCTGCACATAGTGCTAACAAACCTTAAACCCTTCTAGAAGCCAATCTGATGAGTAAGTTCCAGCCAGACTTCGCGCCACGAAAGTCATACATGGGCTAACTATCGTATATCAAGGTCGCCGACTCTGTTCTCAACCCTAAATCAAATTTTCGCAACCGAAAAGGTAAACTCCTGCCCTGTGGTTGAAACAGTCAATGGTATCATCACGCTAACAATGATCTTCACCTGGAGTACTTCACAGTTCTAGATATCCTCTACCCGATAGCCCTCTTCGTTATCAAACTCTCGCTCCTCGTCTTCTACTCCACATTAACACCCTGGAAGCCTTTGCGATATGCGACCATCATCGCTTTCATTTTCACCATGTGCAGCACCGCATTCTCCATCGCTGTCGCCGTGAAGTCATACTCCCTCGCGTATTACTGGCCACAGCTAGCACAGCTAGATTACACATTTGACTTGGAAGCAGTCTGGTTACGGGCTACTGTCGCAGCTGGGCAATCGCATATTGAACGACGTAGTTATCTGGTGAGAGATACCTTCGCTGAAGAGTCACCTATAATGAATGCTAACGGTACGCGTATCATTGCAAAAAGGCTTCTTCCCATACCGATGATCTGGATGTTGCAGCTAAATATCAGGGAAAGAAGTCTGGCTATATTGACATTCGGCTTCGGTCTCTTGTAGGCACCCTTTTCCTTAATCTATGTCACAGTAGGAAGGTCATGTAAGTTGACGTTACCTCAGAGCATGCATAGCGAGCGGCCTTCGCATCCGCGCGGTGTGGGTATTCCTTAACCCTTTAAAGTACTACAGCACAACCGATCAGTACTATACCGCAGTCGATATCAACAAGTGGACAATGTAAGTAACCCTCTCTCCATTTCCCATTATCTATGTAAATCCGCTCTGATTTGTGAACATTTTCTAGGGTCGAAATAAACCTCTCAATAATTTGCTCCAGCGTACCAGCACTCCGTGTCTTGGCTGCGAAATACATGCCAGGTTTAGTCTCATCAACGGACTCTAGTTCTGGGGGACAGCGGCTAGATCTCCGTGAGATTACGCTGGCAGGAGAAGAGGTATACGTTGATTCAAATGGCGGAGCAAAGCTTGAGGCAACGAAGAGTGGGGATACGCGGAATACCGGTGACGATTTAACGTTGAAGGAGAATCGCCGATTGCTATCGCCGTCTATCGCAAGTACGAAGCGGCTAGCAACGCCAACATCGGATACGCCTTAACATGGTGATGATACAAACCTGAATTTTCACGTACATTTGGTTTTTGTTTTTTCAAGGCGCTCAATAACATGTAAGCTTAGAAAGCAAAGAATATAACTGGCTAAAGGAATTAATGAACTCCATGAATCCACCTGAGTGTTGAGATGCGGAGCTAATAAAGGGTTTTTGAGAGCTCTGTGCCGATAACTAAGGAAACGTATTATAAAGGTAAGAAGAAATACTACATCGATGCTGTATAAACGAATGCAATGAATCATGACGCCTGTTTGCACAGATGCTGAATAAAAGGGCTACTATCTAAATCAATAAATAAAAGAAATGAGGAAAAACTCCGATGGAGCACATAAGACACAAGTGCATTCGTTCTACAACTAGGCACCAAGTATTGACAACGCAGAGGAGGCACGCCTCACCATAGCTGCTAGCTGCCCCTCTTGCCTCCCTGGTATGTACAGGAAGCCCTCAAACTCCATTTTCTATGGCCCGATTCAAGGCTGTGGTGCCCCGTGTCCGTCGTATATACGTGGCGCGACCATCTGTTGAAACCAATCCCGCTCTGGTGAATGGATTGCTACCATGGCTCCAATACACAAGCACCAAATCCTTAACCCTCCGTTGAGGTCTACTTCTTCATGGGTGAGGCGAGAAGCGAAACCTCAATCGCTCAGCTAGGGATGCGGTCGCGACTTGAGCACCGTGGTACTCGTTTGCGGTGGGCAGAAAGACAAAGAATCGCTAGACGAATTGACTCGTCTGTGGTTCCGATCAGAAGATTATCCAATAATAACAATCGATACACGATCGCTTGTAAGCGGCGGAAGAGCCATGATTCTAACCCTGCTGTGACGGCGTCTGGATTTAGCCATGCGGAGTGAGCTATGCAAGTGTATGAGACCAGATCCTTGATGATTTATCTGAGATCCGGATCTATTGCCAACTTTATGAGGCCCTGTCCTAAACGCAGAGTAAACTTTCCTCAAACTTGAGAAAGTTATTTGGCGGTTCATGTCCAGGATCCCATTCTGCACTCTTCAACGCTAGCAGCTTCCCGTCACTTATTGCTAGATATTTGTCCGCCGATATAACGCTCTCCAGAACGTATGGATCGACGCGAACCCACTCCCGTTTGCTCGAGCAGTAGAAACAGCGCACGGAGGCTCGTCCTGCTTGGGGACTCCTTGCTGGTCCTTTAAACGCAGTTCCATAGCGACTGGGGCATTTAGACCACATCGCCGGGACACCGTTCCATAGCTGCGTTATTGCGAGACAGTATATACTCAACAAACACCACGTATCGATTTTCTCCGAAAGATGTGAGCGTAAAGCAAAAAATGCCCGTCGAGGAAGTACTCTAGAGGCGATCGTTCTCTATGCGGCCCAGCATCCATGCTAAACAGGCGGAAGAGTAAGCTAACGTGGGATGCATCAAGCCTTTCTCTTCCACGCAATCGCTCTTGCAGGATAATATCATGTGTGTCGTGTTTCGAGCGACAGCAACCAAGGATGGCGTGAAAACCTCGCAGAGAAATGTTACTCGGGTCAAGGACCCGAACGTGTAACGAAGCATCTCCTGGTCGCCCGCGCTCTCTCCCGCAACGGTGCTATGAAATGGATCGGACGGGTTGTGCGTCGGGTATACTTTGTTATCAAGAGCCGATGCGCGTCTCGAGGTGTACCGAATCTTTTGCGTTCGGGAGTCGGGGACTCCCCGCTCTGTGGATGTAGCGGAAGATCGCCGGCGCGCCGTTCTAGGAGAAAGTGGTTCTTCGAGCTCTCCGTTTAAATAAGAGGCGTATTTCTCCGAATCTGCTCTTAGCGGGTTGTCGCGCTGAGCTTCGCGACGTCTGCGCTTCTTGACTAAGGGTCCGGGATTTTTCGTCCTTCTCGTGGCTCTTCGATCCTGATCTGGAGCTCCGAGACGAACCGGAAGATGGCGATCCTGGGTTGGCGCCCACGAACATGAACCCGGACGGCGGGGTCGGTTATCCATTCGTTTTCCCGTTTCCCTTGCAAACACTCCCACTGAGGCACGAAGTCTACTACGGGTTGAAGCCGATAATCTTAAAATATATTATGATTACGATTTTAAGTACAATGGATCTCACAAGAACGCAACACTTTTTAAAGGGGAGGTACATAGAGTGAAATCAGACTCGGACTAAGATCTTAAAACGCTTAATCCAGGACATCTGATGATGTCTTCCTTAATGAGAGAAAATGGATAATGTATTTAAGCCAATTTACTTATTACGTTGCCGACTATCTCGAGCGCTATTGTGAAAACATCCGGCCTTGTAGGAATATCTCGGTTTGTGCCTTCGTTTACTCTCTTCCAGAGGCTTGGTTTCGGTGCTTTCTTCTTTCCGTCTTTATCGGTATTTGTGCCTTTAGAGCTTGAACCCTTTTCACGCTTGACCTTCAAGTTCGTCTTTGAGGACTTCTTCTTGTCCTTGTCATCGTATTGATGGGGCCCGAATCGTCTGAGTCGTTATCGCTAGATAAGCCTCCCTTGCTGTCCTTTCGCGATAACTTTGCCGGCTTCTTGTCGTTCGAGCGGACGATAGGGATAGATGGTGCGAGGAAAGTCATGGCTAGTTTGAGATAAGAGATAGTCCTGAATAGGTCAATGATAATAAATGTGAGGAAAAGCAGTGAATGGTGCCGATATCTCTCTTTGTTAGAGAGATCTGAATGAAGGCTTTGATTTCGTTTGTTTTGTCTTCAACTTATTCTTTCCTCCAAGACATCAACCAAGCGCTTATTTTATACTACCACTCAAGGCTTTGAACTCAAAGCAAACGTATCACTGGTGGTACGGTATTGCTTGTTTGTAACCCGCTGCCCAGGAGCCGAATTCCGAGCTTAGGGACTGGTTATTTTCGCTTAAAGGAGAATTCAGGATCAACCAAATTTTCGAACTGCCTAAGCCGCTCAAAGTTTAGCGGCATACATGCTAAGCCTCCGCAAAAACGCTAAGCCCGACGACATCGAAACGTGCCTGTACAACTTCACGATCTCTAATAATTTGTTGCGCTTTCAAAAGGGGCACAAACCAATCGTTAAATATCCGGGTTCATTTTCGGGCTCACGCGGTATAAACAGCCGACGTCACTTATCGTACATGGTATTATCCAAAGGTTCATTTAAGCAGCGTTAACGGTGGCGATTTGAGCATTCGAACATGCGCCTTTGCCAGAAAGCCTCTGTATATTTCTCAAAAGCATTCAAACAATAGAATAGTGCTGCCCGGCTAAGCCTCCCCTGCAAGTGCTTCTATCCTGCAGGATTATTGTAGAGGAAGTTCTTACTGATTGTTAAGAGAAGGATAGAATAACGCATGGAAAGCTCGCAAGGTATTTCCGCAATGATCATGATCGGTTCGCCTAACTGTCAATCCTAAAAGTTGAACCCTTGAGTAGGTTTATGGGGCAGTTTCCTACGGATACACCACCCGGTCGACTTCCTGCTCGGTAGATACGCATATGTACGGAAAGACATGTTTGCTCAAAACCACCAAAATACACAAATTCATTGTTTCTGTAAATCAGCGTGCTCTGCCTTGCGCTCAGTCTCCAAAGACTGTAACGCCTATCATCGTGTGTGGATGAATTGGGCAATGTATCGTCAGATATCATATCGATTCTCAAGGACTTCG
Source organism: Pezizomycotina sp. ARF18 (assembly GCA_002224055.1). Classification (NCBI taxonomy): domain Eukaryota; kingdom Fungi; phylum Ascomycota; species Pezizomycotina sp. ARF18. The sequence continues at coordinate 94,881 of AZLU01000126.1, read as the reverse complement.
ATTTGGAAAGCCTCCAGGATATGGTTTGCACCATAGTTGTACGTCGAAAGTAATCCACGTTGTATTACTGATTAATTTGCCACCGTCTATCCACTGGCAATATTGTTCGAACCGTAAGGAACCTATGCGCCGAAGTTTTGGTGAATGAGATGGAATCCTACGAGGAACCGAAAGCGGTGCACGAAATCTCAGCCTTTGGCCTTAATTCCCGTTGGTGGGACGCAAATTTGATAATCATGACAAGTGGTTTGAGAGGCGTTAAACAGTGGCCCCCTTATATGGCCATATATTTCATGTCATTCCTGAGTACCTTCAGCATCAGCCCGGGAGCGAATACGGAAATTTTTATATAAGCCCAGCGTGGAACATTTCATCTTGTCATCACACCACAAAATCAGAGGGAGGTGAGCGTGCTTCTCGAAGTTTCCCATCGCCGTGCTCGATCTCTTTCCAAATCTTGTATCCTATGATTTCTTTTAGTCTGGATGCCAGCGGTGCATTTATTTTGGTTTCAAGTTTAAGCTGGCAAAGAACGTTAGCGAGATGTTTGAAAATTAGTTGCGAGCTTCAAGTTTTTGTTTGCAGAAACTACTTGTTTCACTTCTCTGGGGGAGTTTGATTCCCTACTCATAACAAATTTTAATATTCCTACAATTTAAATCAGTCATACATGAATATACATCTAACTCTGCAATGCATTGTGCAGATCTGGACTGCAGGATCCCGGCCGTCTTTCCGCAACGGTCCTATTAAATATTCGTTTCTTTTTGCGCCTCGTGATCCTAATACCGTACACCTACGCCTAATTAATATCTTAACCCGACGATGGCTAACTGGCAATAACAATGAATATATTAGCAGCTAACGGGGACCAGAATACTCCTCGATCCTGTTCTCACCGATCGATATATAGTGAAGGAAAATGGATCAATCGTGAACTCAGTAAGGTTCACACTTTCGAATTGATAATATTGTTACAATTGTGCAGCCTCAATGACCCACTCGGATCGTGTAAACGCTGGGGCTATAATTCCTAAACATACTATGAGCACTTTTCGGTATTGATTATATGAGCCTGTTTCTAGGTTAAAGAGCACTAGTAAGGGGAGTTGAATTCGAATGATACAGTTCCTTTCGGATAAAGCGAAGCTGCGAAGTCTTTACCCAAGTTGCGCCACGACTTGGCTTGGTAACAGTCCCCCGCGAGATCCGCGCGAAAATGAAGCCATGGTAACTGGCTCTGCGGTCTCGGCTCCCCTAAAATCCCCCAATAAAGTTTTTCCGCCCTGATCAAGTTTAGGCGGCTCGCAGAATCTGCTCGAAACCGGAGCCCCCTAGCTCGTGGCCTCCTGTCACGGTTGTCACTTAGTGATAGCGTGGATAGTGATGGGTATGTTTGAGGTTTATGACAGTTAAATGAATTGGCGGTCCTTTGAAACGTATTAGCTTTCCCAATTCATCAACCTGGGAAAAGCCGCTCCATCTCTATCAAACAAACACCACCAAAAGAGAGTTGTGATGAGCGTTTCAGTTTCAGAAAATATATGGTTACTTGAATCGAAACACGCTGCCGAGCAGGACTAATCGGTGAAGACTCACTATATTTTTGATCTTATAACTTAGTAAGGGTACTGTTCCGGCAAATGATCACGATGGATAGGAGAACACCTCACGAACGCTTTCCTGGGATCGAGGGGTAGTCTTCATCACAAAACAGTTCACTGTGGGCTAATTTGACGAAACATTATGTAGTAGCCCGGCGGGTATGGTTCCATCCTCGGTTCCGCTAACTTTATCGAGCCCCGATTGTTAATGTAAACACAAAGAAGAATATAAAAGGCACGCCGTCTACAGGTCTACCGTCCTTCTTCACCATCGCTGGCAGCTCGGTCAAAATCGACATACTCGTTTTCCCTTCTTGTTCCTTTTCCTTTCACCTACGTTCTTTCCCGCCGGTCGGTTCCTTCAGTTCTCATAACTTTCCGTGAAAGTTCTTCGTTTCTTTTGTACACTTTCATTTCTCCCTTTTTCTGCTTCTTTGAATTACACGATTCAAGTATACCTCTCCTATTTATAAAAACCCCAGTCAAGATGCAATACTCCTTTATTACCCTCTCTCTCCTCGCTACCGTTGCGAAGGCGCGGTTCGGCCAAGAGCAGATCCCGATCCAGGCAATCCGCGATGTAAAAACCAACGCACCACCGGGGACCCAAGACACCCTCGCCGGCGCCGCTATAACACCTCTTCTGGCCGCCGCGAACCCGTGCGACAAGCTGATCCAAGGAGACCAGATCCTCGCCCAGCTGGGCACGGACCCCTCCGTCATCTCCGCCGCTCAGAAGTACGTCGCCGCAGAGCAGAACTTCAAACCCCTCGAACCAGGATATCCCGAACATCTGCTCCGACCCTGCTTTGCCAAGCAACCCCCTTCTGCGGGGTATCACGCCGCTCATCGACCCCGCCGTCGTGGCAGCGATACAGCGAACAAGCTAAGCGCGCAGAGCCTGCAAACCCCGTTCAACAGCAACGGACTGAGCGTTGCGGATATCCTGAAGGCGCAGGGTTTCACCAACTTCACCGCCGTCGGTTCCACCGGTGCTAAGTTGCAGGATCCTGCTCCGGCGCAGGGTGCAGCTAACGTCGGTGCCGGCGCCGCCGGTGCTAACGCCAAGGGTGGCAACGCCAATGACGCAAATAACGCGGCTGCCGCCAATAGCAACAACGCTCAGGCAGGCAACGCGAACAATGCCGCTGCTGACAGCGGCAACAATGCACAGGCAGGCAACGCGAACAATGCCGCTGCTGACAACGGCAACAATGCTCAAGCTGATAACGCGAATAACGCCCAGGCCAACAACAATAACAACGCCGGCGCTGCTAACGGTAAGGGTAAGGGTAAGGGTAAGGGTAAGGGCAAGGGCAAGGGTAAAGGTAAAGGTAAAGGTAAAGGCAAGGGCGGGAATGCGAACAACGCGAATGCCAATGCGAACAACGCAAACGCAAACGCAAACGCAAATAACAACGCCGCCGACGCCAATGCCAACAACAACGCTGCGAATAAAGGCGCTGCTGCTAATAATAACGCTGCGAATAACGGCGCTGCTGCTAATAATAACGCTGCGGCCGGCGACAACGCGAATAACGCCCAGGCCAACAACAATAACAACGCCGGCGCTGCTGCTGATAATAACGCTGCGGCCGGCGACAACGCGAATAACGCCCAGGCCAACAACAATAACAACGCCGGCACTGCTAACGGTAAGGGTAAGGGCAAGGGCAAGGGCAAGGGTAAAGGTAAAGGTAAAGGCAAGGGCGGGAATGCGAACAACGCGAATGCCAATGCGAACAACGCAAACGCAAACGCAAATAACAACGCCGCCGACGCCAATGCCAACAACAACGCTGCGAATAACGGCGCTGCTGCTAATAATAACGCTGCGGCCGGCGACGCTGCTGCTAACAATAACGCTGCGGCCGGCGACGCTGCTGGTAATAAAGATGCTGCTGCCAACAATAACAACGCTGCCAACAACGCCTCGAACGCCTCTGGCGCGAACAACAACAACGCCGCCGGCGGAAATAACGTCCAGAAATTTACTGGCGCCCTCGGTGCTCCTCCAGTCCCAGTCATCAACACCGGCGGCGCCCGCCCGTTCACCGTCGAAGGCAGTACCTTCGTCAACTTTGCTGCCGCCTGTCAGCGCTCGTGCGACGTACAGAACAACCAGTGCTCCAACGCTGCCAACGCAAGTGGAAATTCCAACTTCTCCGTCGGCGACTGCGGCGCCCAACAGAAGCAGTGTGCTCAAGGATGCGTTGCGCCCGCCAACAAGAAGTCTAAGAGGAGCGCCAGAGCACACGCTAGAATGTGGCTGTAAAACAAAGGAGTTAACTCGTGGTAGCGTGTTTCCTAGGGAGAGAGATATATGATCGTATATCAGGGAGATATGAAATGTATATTAGCTTCGTTGTATATTATTTTAGCTTTTTTGTGAAAGGAATACAAAGGAAATGAAAAAAAAAGGAGGGCATTGATTTTGTCTCCTGTTATTCTGCCAAAAACTTGACTTTCTTGATATGTGATCCATGTAATTCCCTGGCAATCCGTAGCTATTCAATAGCCCAGAAGTCGAGCCGCGGATATCGTCCAGGAAGATTCTGAATGGAGATAGTGATAAATACTTTAAGTGGTGTTTTCCGTTGTAAACTTGAAGACGCCTCTCAGCGAGTATTCCGAAAAGTATATTCATGAAGACAGTTGAGTTATTCGTATCCCGAATTATACGCTATTCTTTTCAAGTACGAATATAATCCAGATGATTAACAGGCGTTTGTTTATATTTCCTTGACTGCCATGTGCAATTTTAAATATCCGCGTTAACCACGCCCCTAATAACGCTTGAAGTGTGTTGCGCGGGCCGACGAGTATACTGCCATAAAGGATTTCCATATTTCCAACTCCCTTGTGGAACACAGCTTCGCCTTGGGCTGCAGAATTGCTCTAGAGGATGCTTTCAACGGAGCAGAATGAACGTGCGGATGTGAAACATCGCTCAAGACACCTCGTATCTCGCTCGTATAACTCAGCTTAAGCATGATATCGGAATTATCAAAACACCGGAAATAAAGCTACCGAGTTTTTAGCCTTCCGAGGCCATCTAGAAAATTGAACTGCCTACATGCAGGGCATTTAGCGTGGGTAGCCTTGGCGGGTCGTCCCTATAGAAGATAGTGGTTTTGTAGCGTTACCGAAGCCACTTACTCGGTTACCGAGAGGAATAAATGCCCAGGCTACCCACGCTAAATGCCCTGCCTACATGTTGTTGCATTTTCGTTTCCTCCCGTTCCCGACCTTCGTTGAAGCTCGAAGGCCCGTTGAGAGTACAGAAAGACCGTTGTACGCGTCTGTGCGACTAAATATATCAATCCGAGTTTCTCAATTATCCAAACTACGGTCAGTTAGTTGAGTCAAGATTATACGATCTTCGACAGCCCTAACGAAGCGGTCTTTTAAAATTTGGCTCGGCCCGAGTATCGGCCAGTTTCGTCACAAGTCTCCGGAATACAATGGCTTCTAGCTTGCGAGATTCAGCCTCACGCGGGCCCGGAAAATTCGACGACAAACAGGTCCGCACTTCCATTTCAATCTCGTAAGGCTGCTCGCTAAGGAAGACTTCGCTAAGCGGCAACCCTATTACCACTTGAGCATTCAGTCAAGCAATCGGCGATCGGAGAATGGGTCACTAGGCAGACTAGAAGTCGAGTAGAATGCACAGACTCTTGGTGAAATGGTTCGATTGCTGGATCGCTTCGTGGCTTGCGGATAAAATTGGAGGGCTACATCAGTCTAGGGCGGGGCATTTAGCGTGGGCCAAACACGACTCTATCTTAAACTTTACCGAGGTGAAAAGGTGCCCGACACCTCGAAAAACAGCCAAAAAATTTGCAAAAACTAACAATTCTCCATACAAAACAAAAATTAAAATTAAAAAATTTTGAACCTCAACGCCTAGAAAAAAAAGAGGCTAAGAGCCCCGGTCTAGGGTGGTATAAAGGCATTTATACTTGGAAGGCTGTGTGAATCGCGTTTCGACTCGTGGAAGGACCGATATTTTTTGGGGGATTTTGGTGGTGTAAACGGAAAGGGGTATCAACATCGGAGTTTGTTGATCCCGACATCTCCAGCCCCTGGGCGGCCTCTCGCAAGATTATCCAATCATATCCATCTATAGTTATCGCCTATGCAGCAGTCTTCACAAACGTAAGCAAAAGCTATACTTAGCCCAACCATTCACAGTGGTATCGGAGCAGACGTCGGTCAACCGTAAGTGGTATATTCACACGAAAGGGACTGGTTTATTATGCAAAGATTCCGATTGCGAGGGAAGAGCGAACCCTCATCCATCATCTCTAGCCCTTTCTCTAGCGAGACCTAGGCGGGGTTTTTTACTTCCGACCTGGCACGACACGTCTTCGATTAGGCTTTGCTGTCTATTGTTTTAGGGGCTGAAAATCAACGTCTCGCTGGTTGTGCATCTTGCAAACTGGGTGTTTTAGAGAAAGAAAACCTCCTCACTCCAAATCGCGATTGCCATGTTCGCCGTTGATTTTATTTCCTGCAGGTGTGCTCTCATCCATCTCGACTTTTCTTATATATGTAAGGAGATTCCCATGACCTCGGATTCTTTATCCCATCAATAATTCCAACTTCGTGAGTTTCCAACATAAAATACTTGTCACTCATCTTCGTTGCCCCACGAAGTCGCACCCATCGCTGCCTCTCACGAAAATACCCCTATTTACAATTCTTTACAAGAGTTCATCACTGCCATGACTCGCGCGACGTGTCCCGAGACGCCGGACGTCACTAGTAAGTCCATTACCACCTCCACCTCCTCATATCTCTTTCCATAATACTAACTCCCGACCGCAGCTCCGGCCAAAGTAGGGATTTACAATAACATTCAAGCCAAACATGCTTTCCTCGTCATGTCCCTCGCTTTCCTCGCATTTACACTCATCCTACACCTCCGTCTCCACCTCAAGCACCTTTTCAACTACTCGATCCCCGTCGAACAGCGACAGATCATCCGTATCATCTCCGCAATACCAATATACGCCGCAGCTTCCGTCCTGCAGATCGCGTTCTACAGCGCGTCGCAGTATATCAAGCCTCTACCGGATCTATATGAAGCCTTCGCGCTGGCGTCTTTCTTCTTGCTCATGGTCGCTTACGTAACTCCGGAAGAGAATGAAGCTATCCGCTTACATACGTTCGACTCGATGCAGCGGACCGTAAACAAGAAAGGCAAGACGGCTTCTTGCGGGGGATTGTACAGGAAATGCAGGCTGGCCGTTTTCCAGTACTGTATCGTTGCATTCGTGCTCACGGTCGTTGAGCTGATAACCGAAGCTAGAGGGACCTTCTGCGAGGATAGCAACTCCTTCAAGTATGCGCACATCTGGGTTACGATTATTCACTTTGTCAGCGTGGTCACGGCTGTAGTAGGTCTCCTGAGGTTTTACAAAGGGATGAAGCCGAGAATTGCAGAAAAAGGGGCGTTGCACAAGTTCATTGCGCTCAAACTGGTCGTCTTGATCACAGTTGTTCAGGTGTTAGTATCTCCGTCTCAATCATTTTGAAATAATGGCAGACGCTAACAGAGCGTTAAACATCTAGCTTGTTTTTAACTTCCTCGTTGACGGCGACCACCTGAAACCCTCCAACAAACTCTCGTACGGCGACATTTCCATCGGTATTCCGGCGCTCTTCATGTCTATCGAGATGGCTTTGTTCGCAATCTGGTTCCAGTTCGCATATTCGCCGTCTCCTTATGTTAAACCTCGGGGGATGAAATCGTCCCGTGGCTTTGGATTCGCCGTAGCGGACTCTCTAAATCCAAAGATCTTTTGGGAGGTATCATGGGAGTTTTCGGTGTCCGAGGACAAAAGAACACCAAGTCGCTATGATGGATAACTCCGAGGAGTCTGTTCCGTTTTCGCCGACGGCCCATAACTCGCACCCTGGAAGTCAGTCTATCGGGTTGCAGGTACAAAACGCCGATTATTCCAGAGTGAGCGTCGCGAGTAGTGCCGCGCAATACAATAGCCGACAAGACCTGGAACGAGGTGATGCCCCGGCACCAACGTATACGGTGCCCTATGAACCGTATCGAGGAGCGCAGTAGGATCGTCGAAAGCAAAGTGCCAACCTTAATCGCACGAGATTTCGTAGGGGAGAAATACTTCTATATCGAAAGCGCACTACAGCCATTCGAATCTAGCGCCCGATAAGAGTGTGCATGCATGCCACTGGGATACACTAATGGTTTTCTTTTTGTTTTGACAGCGTTCAATTGCATATATTTGTCTTTATATAATGTTCGTCTCTTAACTAGTTATTTCTTCATATTGATAGTTATAAAAAGCGATAGTAAACAGTTTGAGCATGGCCATTCTTCACTTGTTTACAACTATGTCGATTTTGAACCTCACCAAACCTTCATGTAAAACCTGCCGCAAACTCGGAGCCCCAAGCTACGATTTGATCAGATCCTTCGAGTCCAGGTATGGTCGCCGAAGTCATTGCCAGGCTCAGAATCCCCAATTAGCCCTTGTGAGCCAACCAGCGTAAAAGACTCATGGTCCCCATGAAGGACCACGTCGTTACCATACCAAAAACGCGCCCGCGCCCGAGCGTATTCCGCCCTTTCAATCCGAGCTCCCTGTGAGACGCCAGCTGTGTCAGTCAAGCGCTGCTACTGCTTGTACTTATTAATGAAAATAAGATACCTGAAAAAAAATAATAATAAAAGCTGCAGACAGGACATACACGTGCGCAACGCGCCGACCAGCAAGAGACCTAACATGACATTCAATAATGTCGGATTGGCACCGTTCAGTTCCGCGACACCGGCGACTACGAAGCACCAAGGAATATTTTCAACGTAATTCGCGTGCGCTCGAACTGCAAGCGTGAGTTTGTCCACGTTCCTGGGATCTAGCGGTGTCAAGACGTTCGTTAAGGTTGCGTCGTTGGAATTCACGGTAGAGAGCGCAGGTGTATTGTCCGGCGTCTTGGGAAGAGAAGAGTGAACTCTTGTGCGGTCGCCGAGGGCGGTTTGAAGAGTTATACGCTTTCGCGTGACCCGCGTGGAGAGTAGGATGAGATAGGCGGTAAAGGGGGTAAGCCATGTGGCCACGACCGCTTGTCTAACTGTTAGCTTTTATATCTGACAATAAAATTCAAAGAGAGACCATACGTGTAAGTAGTTCTGGCATTGCTTAATAGGGGACGATAGAAGAACTAAGTAAAAGGTGGTTTGAGACAAGATCACAATAAGGGAGTATTCCAGAGCAGCACGGCGTAGGCGATCAGTCATTGTAGTCGAGAAGTCGCCCTTTCATTTATAGGCATCTCAGAGATTTATTCTACGACATGTCCCACCATCTTCATGGTTGACGAATTCATCCGACCCCGTAAAAGCTAGAACATTGGACATGCATATTCGTTGTCTGTAGAAGGTCAACATTCGGTAGGAAGCGAATGAACGGGCCCAATCCCCAGGAGCTGTTGAGAGGCCTTCTTCTTTGCTTATGGGTCGTCAAATAGTGAGTCTGTCACGAGAAGCGGATGAATTGTTACTCCGCGCGGAAAAACCGCGGCCTAACTTTGTTCGCGCCCTAATATGGACAAGATGTGTCTCACTCAGGATGTCTAGAAGCCTAATTTTTTTTATCGAGGCGATCTGTTATGTATTATAAACCTATATGCTAAGTGTGAATCGAAACCAATCTACAAAGAAAATTTGAAAGAAAGCAACTAAAAACACTAGAAAGAGTCTAATCCTTGGATAGCTTGAAGATGCATCACTCCGCTCCTAATTGTCCCCCGTTAATCCTTCCATCCAGCTCATCCTTTACAGCGGACTCTTCAAGTGCAAGCCATGGAATCCAAAACCTACGGCCCAATCGCACTCGGCTCTGCCGACCTCTTCCAGTTCTTTGCATTGAGGCAGAGCAAATAGCTGTTACCTGTCCTCCCATCGAGAACAACGCTAAGCAACACACCGTCATCTTCGTCTTTCCGTCTGGATTAGCCACGAAGATCGGTTCCCCGGGAGTCTGCGCGTGCGTGCTCCACCTCTTCCACTCCTTCGTATCGGCGTCATACTTGCCGATACCATCGAAGATGGAGCTCCCGCCCAGGTCCGTAACACCATACATATACCGGTACCTCTTGGTCGTGTATGTAGGATTGTATGTGGGTAACTCGAAGCTTTTAGTCTTGTCTGTGTGCCAATCCTTCGTCGCGGTCTTTACCTTCGAACCCTTCTTCGCTTACCGTTGGGGATCCGCCGCTAGGGAGTCATTGATTCCAAGGACGTCATTGAACCTGTACCTAACCAGCGTCGTGCGCGAACTCTCACCCTTCTTTCCTTCGTAAGCTTTCGCACCGGGAGCCGTACTCTTAGATTCTCGTAGTAGAACTTCTTGATAACATCGACATTATCGTAGATGCTCAGGTCGCAAACGACGTCGCCGTCCTCCTCGAAGCTGTTGATGCTATGGAAGCAGAAGAACGGGTCGCTTTCGTACGTCGCGACAAGACCCTTGCCTCCGCTAGTACGATCGATGACATACCAGCGCGCTTTGCTGTTAGCATCCCACTCTTCCAACGCCTCGACGATATTCTTGGTCCAAGGACCTTAGCACCGCCTGCCGCATAGTAGCTGCCCCAAACACACAAGATGATGTAGTTTTCCGTCAGGAACAAAGAGTGAATATAAGCGGGCTTAGCGTCCAGGATTGTAGCTAGAATCTCCGTCTTGCCGGTGGCCATGGAGCACTTGAAGATACGGTAGGTGGGTTTCATGCCGAATTCTAGATTGTAGTTGTAGACATCCCAGTAACCGGACAGTGCTCTGCATGAGCGGCAGACATGGGACCTTCAAATCAGGGTGGAGAGTGGTTTGAAACGCGACACCAAGCGGCTCGAGAGTCTCAGGATCGAAGCGCTGAACTTCATAAGCGTCCGTCGCGTTGTACAGTCTCGTACCGTGCTTTTCCGTTCCAGTTTCCCCTCTCTCCTCCGCTAACTTCTTCGCGCGCCTCTCGCCAACCTTCTCGTAGCCGGGGTGATTGAGTTGCACCGTAACGCCGACGTTGTAGTTTAGCGGATTCGCTTTGTCTGCCGTGTCGACAGAAGGGCCGCTACTTCGTAGGAGTTGGAAGGTAGACGTGACTTTCTTGAAAAGGCTCTCACATGGGTCTTTCTTTTGGCCGAAGGTCACTTCGTCTAACTTTCCCGTTTTACGGATGGAGTCGATAACGCCGTCGCACATGCGCCGGGAGTTGTACATCACTTTTCCGACGGTGGCATCGGTCGAGGATGGTTGCAGGTCGAAACGGTGCACATGCGTGAAGCCATCGAACCAGTGCGATGCAGACCAAACATCACCGCTGTCGGTGGGCACGAGGTGTGTTCCCGGACCTGTTCGGTAGAGCGTGCCAGCAGCGTAGGAGGAATTTTTCCGGAAAGACGAAGCTCTACCGGCGTGCGATCTTCGTGGGTCGCTTCGAACTATTAAGTTGCAGACCAATATCAGCCAGATGTATTTCCAGAATTTGATACTCGCCCGGCTTTTAATAAATTTTTACAGTAGTAGGCTTGTACTCCACGTGGACATAGGAGCGGGAAAGGAACTTGAAGGAATAAACTTACACCGGCATCATTCGGCCAGTCGAAGAGTGGCTCCGAAGGAGTCTGGGTTTCTTGTCTGTAGTTCTGTTATTGTTACTCATTTTTGCTTGAGGTTTTGAAGTCTAAATTGTTTCGCATGCGTTGCTGAGGTTTATTCGATGAGTCCTTGGGTTCTGACGCTGTATTTATGTCCTTTGAGGCTATAATGAAGTGGGCGCTGCGTATAAACAAAAGCTATTATAACTTCAGATTACGACGACCGGATTGAACGGATATCCAGGCGTTTGGCAATGGACGCTGGAGTACGTTGCCTATACTCGGAGGTTGAAATCTCTCCGCAGGTAGATCAATCTCGCGTATCGTGGAAATGGTCTGAATTCCGTTCGACGGTGATCTCATGCCCTTGACTGCACTATTATCGACTTAAAAACGCGAAGGAGAGCAGTTTACCCTCGCCAAGCGCCAATATAACACAGCCTTATTAATAGCATCGCAATCATCGCAAGCTCTACTCGATCTGGAAAGTTTTCAAGGGTCTGTGAGCACTCGGCCGTTTACTTTGCTTGGGAAGTGCTTCGAAGGTTGGATTTGAAGATTCTAAAACGTCATCGCATTACCCGAGTCGTGCCTGACGAATAGCTGTGCCGTTTTAGCGAAGAGGCTCTCGTTTAGTCGGTGGAATTTTCGTTCGAAGAGGGAATCTTTAGCGAATCGGATGAATATCTCTTGCTTATTTCGCTATAGCCTTATATTTTTGACCAATGAACGAGTAGAAGATACCCCGCATGTCTGAGCCAATTTTTGAGAACTTCTGGAAGGATAGCAAGCAGCGGATGTAATATCGTCAATCCGGAGTCCAACGGCAAAAACGGTTCAATGCGTCTTTTTCCTGGTTAGATGATGACGCCGGGTAAATCAGTTGTAGAGCTTATAATATATACCCGATTTCAGCCCTTTTCGGCCTCGGTTATATTTTCGCGAAATGTACAGATATCGAAGGCGCGTGGTGTTGTGAAGCTCCAAGTTGACGATTACGTTTTCAGGCCTCTCGCAGCTTTACGAGACGAGCACATCGATATCTCCTGCTACTGCTAGCCAGGGAGGAAGCACGCCGGAAATGGCTTAAGTATATGGATCGTCTACACGTAGCTGATATTGTTCTCCCGCGGATGTTACAAGTGGAAAAAGTTATCATTGGTGTCCTAGTATCGTGCTAGTCTTACTGTTGGCTCAAGCTCGAACATGCAAAGTAACGGCGCACCCGGTCAAGGATATGCTAAACGAGCTATTATAAAACTGGAATGCTATCGTGAAAGGTCCGGTAGCACAACAGGGTCTAAAGCAAGAGATAAGGTAGAGCTTGAACACAGATTTGCGTAACGTTGTTGTCTGCCAACCGCCGTGCTGTCAGCATCTAAACGGTCATTAAAGTTTTCCGTGTCCACGTGAACGTAATCATCGCCAGATAAGAATGAAACTAGATACAAATCCGTGAAAGATTGAATCTTATTTCATCGCTGATATTGAGAGAAAAACCAAATAGTTTTCGGTATTACTACGTATACATACTGTACAAGCATTTTAGCTCAGTGTAATGGCTACACATTGTCTAATTTCCGGCTTCGTTGTTGTTCGTGGTTGTTCGTCAGATCTTTCTGAATTTCGATGCGGCGACATATAGCTTTTTTTATCTGTCGCGCTCAATCTGGTCAGGTGTATCTCCAGGACCCGTAATTGCCAATGGAAGTTAGGTCCAACAAGTGCAAGAACGAAGGTACGAAATTCGATCATATATCAGTCTATGAACAGCTTAGAATATTTATTAATAAGAATCTCCCCGGCCGAATAGACATTGTATCTAGCTCCTGGGTAGACACGCGTCTTTTTCTGGAGCTCGGTAAATGTATTGGTGTCATATATCATGTTATCTTAAACTAGCTCCTTCTTCGCATTCTGTGTTCCTATGAGTGAGTTGAGCTAATTGGAAATTATCCGGAAAATGCTAAGGCAGTATGCGAACTATATCTTGATAAAGTCCCGAGTGTTGGTCTTATATAAGTCGTTCGTCCGACGCACTTGTTTCGAAGCTGTGTCCAAATCATGGACTCGTGATTCGGCATTAAACTGGCTTAAAAAAAATTTTTTTTCCACCAGTGATATAATTCCCTCGCCCTCAAACCCGACCATGATATTGACCGGATGTCAAACCTGAAGTGTCGTACTTTTAAATTATAATACTGTTTGATATATAAAATGGAATAAATTCTCGGCGAGATTTTCTGTGTAACAAGACATTACCTCCGACGAGAATTCCAAATCTCAATTATTCATCCTAATTATATAAGAAACTACTATAAAATATCCTTCAGAAAATGTCCATCTCTCCTCGAATCAAATTACATGTAGGGCTTGTGCATGTTGAATCCGATGGGTTTAAGGTTCAAATACCTGGGTTGCAAATTAACAGGTAGGCTTGAATCTCAGGGTTCTAGGCCTTCACCTCAGACGACCTGATTGAAAAATCAGGCTACCATGAATGCATGCAAGTATCCTGAATAACCCGTCTTCCTACGATGTATTTAGTTTTGCTAGGGGAATCCACCTTCGGTTGAGCTGGGCTCGGCCGACCGAAACACTTCGCACGACCTACACATTGTCTGTATCTCCTGGACGTGGAAATCTTTGATTCAATGGTAAGGATAGGGAAGTTACCCCAGCGGCTGCAGGTACAATCATGTATATACACACTGCGAGCGGAACATTCGGATTTTTTTTGTGCCTGACAGCTCGTTGTCTAACAATCCCTATTCCGCGACCTGAACCGGACAGCCTTATGCCACATGGTACACGTGCACTATCTGAACCCTCTCCGTTTTTTTTTATTATGAATCCTTTTTGTTTTATCGACTGTAGAGTTTTAATTCGCAATTCTACAACAATAAAGTTCGATTGCGCGATTGTGGAGCCGCTCCGCAACCCTAGACCTTTGATTACGGATAGTCTAGGCCTTAGCACACTAGATGTTTCAATGGGCGCGTTTTTTTTCTGTTCTGATGAGTTGTGAGACCATACAATATCAAAGCCCAAAATAACGCGTCGTATTTCTAGCCATTAAATCTATCCTTTCCGTATATGGTGACTACGCCGGTTTGGAGTCGAGTCTCGCCTCCGATCTATTATCCTTAGTATCATGCTGGTCTGCGATTATTACCTCCGAAGAACTCATTACCTCGGTTGTTGAGATACTCGATAATCTCGCAACAACTCCATCCGAGAGACTTTACATGCAGATTCGGAATTTAAACGAAATATGAAATTGAACTGCGCGATAAACAAAGTATATCGTTTTGTTCTATCGCAATCGTTTTTATATCTTGTGTTTTGTCTCGAGCCTTTTTTGAGCTAAGCTTCAAGCTTCAAGTATTAACGAACTATTTGGGATCATCACGGACTAGACCGTTACCGTAAATAACAGTCGGAAAGGAGTATAGGACAAGGATAATGAATCCCTCGGAAAGAATTTCGAACAGCCCACCTCGTGAATGTCTTATAATAATCTCACATGTTCGCACCTGCTGCCAAAAAGCGACGCTAAAGTGCCACAGTTACAGAAAGAAAATTTACGGACTTTCCATCAATCATCAATGATCCTTGATACTTCGCCCATGCTGACATAAGGACTAGGACGGGGTCAAGCCTGACCCCCACCCGTCCCTCTGGGCCCCTGGCGGGGTTTGTACCCATCAATCTCTTTCCATAAGCCTTTCTCGAACAAGCTAACAACCTCCTGAAAAAATGCCGATGAATATTTTGATATACATAAGATCAAATCCTGTCTAAGTGTAGTTACACACTCGTACTGAGAAAAAAAAAATACGATAACACGGCGGAAATAAAACAATCGACGCTTTGTGTCTTTTTTATTATTATTACTTAGTATTTTTTTTCTACTGTCTAGCCAAAGGTGTCTTTGGTCTGCCTACTCTGCGAGGTTTAGCGTCCATCTCGCAAACTTGATACCGCGCTATTTATTTCCTCAGCAGGTTTTCAAGGGTCCTTTTAGACAAGGACAAAGGGACAAAAGGAGGAAGGGACAAAAGGATGAAAAAACATTCCTGTCTTTAGTCTTATCAGTCCCAGCTATAGAGAACTAATTGAGCGCTAAGATGAACATTAGTGAACAATCTAGTGATTATTAGAATCGTTTAGTCAATATCAGTGTGCGCTAGAGTCATTAGCCAAACATTTAGTGCTTCAGAGAGGAGTGGCTTAAAACTAGTCTTCTGACGATCGTTGTTGTGTAACGTAGTACTAGTATACTACAAATGCACAAAGAGGAAAAAAAAAAGAACCCAAGATATTCTCGTAAGCTAGTTCGTGTGTTTGCGTATTTAGTTTTAACTAAGTATTCTTATTTGTTTCGTCATAGGCTTTTGTTGGTTTGGTTGGATCATATCCTTCGTGCCTTCGGATTGAAAGGAATAAACGAAAGGAAAACAAATGGAAAAGGCTTTCTATTATGCATAATAATGTAAACCAGTACATAATACATAAAAAATTGGCATGTCTATTTGTAGACGACGGAAGTGACCAGGTAAATACGGTTAATCCGGGAAGGCAAAGTGGAAAATATTCCGTCCCTGATTATTGGGCTGATACGAAATTCATCACACGTTTTTTTTTTTTTTTTTTTTCAAGCACTTCTTTACTACACCCATGTAACGGGCGGTTTTTGTATCTGGGGGGGGTGCATCGGCCATTCCGTTATCCTCTTTTGTCAACCCTCTGCGCAAATATGGCTGGCTGGCTTGGTCTGGCGACCCAATCCAATCCAATCCAATCACAGAATCAGCCCTTCTCTCGTTCCCCCTTGCTCGTTGTGTTTTTTTTTTTTTTTCCCTTGCTATCCACCTAACTTAGCTTTTTGACGTCTTGCGCACTTCTTGCGTACTAACTGTAATCGATCTTCCACACCCGTGTCATCGACCCCAGGTGAACCCCATTTGTCAAAGTCCAAAAGTATACAACGAGCAGCCGTTCGGGGAGATTGGCGAGAATTTTCTGTGTGGAAAAGCACGCCATGATGTTATTTTGCACTTGTACATTCGTACCGCTCAGGGTACAGAGAAGGATGAACAAACACTATGAAGCTTTTGCGCTAAAAGCAGAACAAAAAAAAAATCTGTGGAGATCGCCGATGGGTAGATTAGCTATACTTTCGTCGGCAAATTCCCTTCTGGAAATTAATGCGGGAAGGAATATGAAGACGTCACGAGAGAAAGGAAAGAGAAGGCTGAAGGAAGTACTTAGGAAGAGATGAAGAACAAATAAGTATCTAGTCAATCTGGTCAATCTAGTCAATCTGTTTCCTTTTTGTTTTAGTTTGTCGGCTTTTATCGATTTCGTCGGATGTTCCAAAGTCAGACTAGTCCGAAGTAATCCAGATAATCTCCAGGATCTCCTCTCATTCGACCTTTATTCGCTCTTTCTCTTTTTTCTTCTCGCATGCAGTGAACGCAAAAGTCTTCATACACGGCCCGGATTGTAATACATTAGAAACACACACATAAAAGAAAAGAAACTCCAACTTTTTTCAACGCCAATGCTTCATGTCTATCACGAAATTAATCTGGAATGTTGAAACCGACACTAAGCGAAGGGGGGTGGTTGGGTTGCCAAAATGGTTATAGACCAGTTATTCAAAAAGCAATAGCTTCTTATTAGCTGTTACGTGGCGGGATTAACTAATTAATTCAAAAAGTGGAATATTAATAGGTGTATAATTTCCTACCGTGCAGGATAGTAATCTATCTACCTAGAAATCCCAATAGACTGGTACTGGTGGCCGGAACAAATAACAAATAACTAAAGTACTAAGTACTTGACATTGTTGACAAGCCAAAAAAGAGATTAGAAGAGAAAAAAAATTTTTTTTTTCATTTCTCAGAACAAGAAAGCGGAAAAGAAGAAGAAGGGTCGAACTCGACGTTGACTGGTGAGAAATTCAGGTTGGTGTTGAGGAGAGTGAAGCGTACTACTGCACAACCTAATGTGGTGCGACTGCTAGCAGCTAGTACGCTTCTATTAGTGCATTTTTCTCTTAATTTGCCTAGCATCTGCTCTAATAGTTTACCCTCCTCTTGTTCTTTGGAAGTGCCCCTCCGAGGAACTCTGTTGGTTGGTCAGCTCTTGTCTTTTTTTTTTACCCTTTTCCTTGTTGTAACTAACACAGGAACTCGGACTAGCTTCAGACGAGCTCAATAGATTTTTGGAGTACAAGTGATCTTATTTTATTAATTATTTTTATTTTTATTTTTATTCTTAGCTCCGTAACTTACGGAGCAACTTGATCCTCTCAGTAGTTGCTACTCTAGTTTGACGCTAAGTCCAAGGTGGTGTGCTCGCCGGCACGTAGTGATAAGGGAAATGGGACCCAAAATTCCTTGCTCTTTGCGCTAAGAGCCCGTGCTAGCGGGTCGGACGACCATTAGCCATTAAGGTCGCCGTTTCGATTGGTATAACCTGCTCCGACCGGCTGCTCCAAAGTGCTCTTTAGTAACGCTAGCGGCACTAGTTTCAAACCAACTCTTCAAGTTGACCTTAACGGGTCTTCTTATTCCTCTTATTCGATTCTGATTGCCCTAAAAAAAAGGAAGAGAGTCGCAAGGGAAATGCATGCATGACATACTAATGATGATGATACCGCACTAGCGCTAAATTGCCCAGGAATGCCCATGATTGAGATTCATAACTTATTTTTGGGCTGTGTCCGGGGTTTTTCTGTTGTTTAATATGTATTAGATGTTCAGTTTTGTCAATCCCTTCTGTACCTCTCTCTTTTTTTTTCTGCTCATGAGAGACAGGTACTAAACTAGCAAGGAGTTTAGGGTGCGTGTGGGGGGCCTGGCCTGGCTGCGCTTGCTCCATTGTTACTAGTCGCTGCGACAAAGGATACATTGTCTGAACACGAAAAAGAAGAAAATTTTGTCTGAAAATTGCAGGACAATAATTAGCAGGAAAACGGAGACCTGTTACTAGCGTCGCTCCGGTATTTCTGTCCTCTAAGTATAGTACCTTTGGGCCCGGCTAGCGTGTTACTAGGTTTCTTTTAGTGACTTCTGTCGTTCCTTCCTTTAGCCTATCTCTCTCTCTCTCCTCAGTCACTCACTTATACTTTCTAGCATGCTAGTTGGGTCCTTCCTGTCTTTGTATATATCGTCCTGTTCCCTCCCTCTTGATATTTTTCCTGGAAAAAATTCTTTAGAGCACGCCAACTCATCATTTCTTACTGTTCAGCCCTTCCCTCCTCTGTTTTCTAACCCCTCTATCGAATCATCTCATTGCTTTTCTGCGAAAAGTATCATGAACTAGACCCTTACGCGGCCCAACCATATATCTTTATATATATTTAGCATAAGTCGCATAATCTGATAATATATCCCCTCTTCTAAACTTGTTTGCATGTTCACCTGATTTTTTGCTATATCTTGGATCTCTCGATACTACACTGTCCTTACCGCGGCCTGATTATCGCTTGCATTTTTGTTTGAATCCTCCTCTTTCTTCTCGCCCCACTATTCTTGGACCCCGATATTTTTCTCCGAACCCGCCAAAAGAAGACTAGAACCAAGAAGCTACTGGCAACTATAGTAGGGGGATCCACATTCTGCATTCCAATTGGAAATAACGCGCGAAGACTAAAGAATAAAGAATTCAACAACATGCCTATCCAAATCAACGAGCTTTCCCCTGTTCAGCGCCAGCGTATCCTGAACGTGAACGACAGAACCGTCAAGGAGCTAGAGCACGAAGTCAACGATGCCGAGGATCGCAGCGCCATGGACGATTTCTACGACGAGAAGGCAATGGCGTTCCTGCTAGACGTCGCCCCTTTCATCCAGACTGCTATTGCTAAATACACCAGGAACAAGGACCGCCGCAGCAGCCTTACCAGCAGTATCGAATCACAATCGTCCCCCTCCGACGCTAGCAGCAAAGGGGATAGCAGCGGTTTTTCCGCGGCGGTATCTCCCGATATGGAAGCGACGGGCCGCGATTTGGCGGAAAAGGTCTATGATAGGCTTTGTTTCCATCTCGATCTCAACAAGCAGCTCCCGGATGACTACCCGTCCGAACCGACGCCGCACCTCAGGAGCCTGACCTACAGACTTTGGTAAGAATGGAAAAATTCTGAAACCCCTCCCCCCACGTTGTTATTACATCTTTCTTCCGCATCCTCCTGTCTTGTGGCGGATCCAAAATAAGATCGCTCTTCCGGGCTTTTGCAAATCTGCAAGTCGTTTAGGATACAGGCACTGCCCTTCTTTCCGATTCTGCGGAAATACGAGGTTCCTCTTGTCTGAGTTCTAACGTCCCTAATGGTTTCATAATCGGGATATAACACGGACATACATGGAGAACTTTCTATCTAATTAAAGGGGGAAAAAAAAGGAGCCAAAAAAGAATTCACGCAAATATTTCTTTTCTTTTCGTTCTTTTCCACTTTAAAGGTTTTCGTTTTTCTTTTTACGAATCATACTATATTGCGACTTTTATTGGTTCATTTCTTGACTGACCAATCGCTAACTATTGCGCAATTTGTGGTTACCAGGTACTATCTCATCGCTAAGCTGATCTTTCTCCAGCCGCAATGCCACGAGATTGTTGCCGTGTTCTTAGTCGCCTTCTTCAGCCACGCCAAAGAGCAGGAGAGATGGAATACATGGCAAATCTCGGAAAACATACCTGTAGCCGAGGACTGCATGGATCTGCGGGTCAGATGGATGTTGAAGGATTACGTTTCTCGTATTACTCCCTTACCCTTCATCCCCGTTACTCTCAGGACGACGAATCTTCAGCTTTGTTGGAAAACTGATACTAACTTTGGACGCGGTTACAGAGGCCCCTAACCCGGTTCAAGACCCCACCAACTTGACCCCGCAAGAGGAATACGACCGACGCGAGTACGTCTTGGCCTCTGAGTTCAATGCTCACCTGGCCGTTCACGACAACACCTCGCTGTTGTCCTTTGCTTCTCCCTTAGCGCTCGTGTTCTCCTTCGCTACGATTATCCCATCGTCGTCGACGAACCCGCGATTCCCGTGCGCGCAGAAGGCCGACACGCCGATCATTGCTCTGGAGAAGGTCTGGAACGTTTCAGGCGAGCTGCTGTTCTTCCTCTGCGGAGGCAACAACGGCGCCGAAGTTAATAAGGGTGGACGTATTACGGCTTATTGGAGGAGATCGACCTCGGAAGGCGGAACTCGAGGAGGAAGAAAAGTTTACGAAGGAGAACTGGGAGAGGTGGATGCTCGGGCTGAAGTGGGCTGCAGAAGGCCGGGATAGGCGGGAAGACGTCAGGAGGATCGCCGAGAAGGTCCGAACTGGCATGGAAGGTTTGGTTCAAAAGTATGGGTGGGCGGCACCTCAATAGTTTCTGTTTTGAATCTGATCCATTATCATCATTAACTTGAAATTTCGTTGGGATGCACTTGGTAGACATTAATATGGTTATTTTTGGGATGCACATCGTTTGGCAAGGAATAAGTATATCAAAAAAACAAGGGTCTTCTTTTTTTTTGTTTTTTTTGTTTTTTTTTTTTGTTTTTTCTGCTGGGAATATCTTTCGGGTTTTTCATTTCGTTGGTTTTCCTCAATCTTGGTAGTTTTCTCCAAGACGGTGTATTAAGGCGCGCCATATTGGATTCTCTTCTTGCTTCTAGATTTCTTCTTCGTTCTCTCGAGTCTATACTTGCTCTCTATTCGTTACCCCAGTTTTCCGCTTGGGTTTATGAACACTCTCTTGTATTTTCTTTTCTTCAATGCTATTGTCTAATATCACGATCAAGTTCTTTAAAATTTTCATCTCTCCTCAATTTCTAAGTCCATATGTCCACTATCATTTCCTTCATTTCCTTTCAAAGATTGTCTCCATGTCTTTTTAGGTGTTTTTACCGCTAGAAATACACACTGCGAAGTGTTTCTCATCAAATCATGCGACGTGATCAAACTCTGGATGTGCTATCATGATACTTCAGAAGATTGTATAGCTTCATGCAGTAGTAACATAGCCTCTAGGTATCTCTCTAGTCAATATGGATCGTATGACTGTTGAAGCACGGAAATGAAGTACCATACCTCAAGGCTTCGAGAAATATCCTTTTTCCTGCCGATCCCATACGGCTCTCATTTTCCCAAATGTCTCACCGATCATGATAAAATGTTCATGCTTCTTCGTTTACAATCGTGACAGACAAAAAAAGATACAGCATTGGCATTGGCATATATTTGGGATAAAATGATTTGATTCTCAGTTCGCCGATTTTCTGCTCCGTCCCACATGTACTGTGCCTGTACCTGTACCCTTCAACCGTATTAAAACACCAAACAACAAGGCGTTACCTTCCATTCCCTTTCCCTTTCCTTTCCTCTTTGTGTCTAAAACCCCCCGTCCCCCACGGAGTAAAAAACACCCCCTTCTCGGCTTCGTAGCCTTATTCATCACTAGCGCCAACACGCTAAGCTTGAGGATGAGATGAGCCGATACATTTGAACTCTTGCCGCTTGTGCCCCTCCCCTTCGTATTAAAGCAAACCGCCTCGGATTTTCCTAAGCAATGTATCATACTACTACCTTACCAATAATAATAATAATAATAATAATAATAATAATAATAACAAGCCCAAAACGGTTTCTGCGGCGCCCGCGATTTTCTCTTTTTGAATACCTTTGTGTCTTTAAAACTTTTTTCTCAATGTTTTGCCACGGCGGCGCAGCCGGCTCTTATAGGATCGTATTTCTGGGGATTCCCGCGGAGAATCATAATGGGGTTTCTGCCTACTTCTAAAGAAGAAACGATGGAAATGGCGAGTAAGTGCCGACATTAGCGGGTTTCATGTTACACAGTTGAAGGTTGTTCCCTGGTTTATTCCGACAAAAATACGAATGTATTCAATTGCATCGATTAATTTCCCCCGCGTCCCTTATACGGCAGTTCCTCAGAGAAAATTCATGAAAAAACGGGGTGTATAATCAGGAGAGCGAGCAAATCATGAGAAACAAGATATATCGCATGAAAAAGAAGATGCGAGTAAACGAATATGCTCTTATTGCATCCTAATACTCCTTCGGATAGATAACATTTAGGATTTCCCAAACAAACGCCGGTCGGGGTTCAATAAACATATCGGAATTATAGACCCTGCAGACTTCGCGCTAAAATGATTATATCCGCTGGAACACGAGCGACTTTGATCAAATCGCAGATGTGATACTTTACAGTTTGCGCGACTATTCCACGTACGACTATTGCTCTACACCATGATCTCATATACTGAATTTACCATAATGACGTCGGTCGGCCGAAGGAAAGTCGCTAGCGTTACTTCTTCTACCACGGCGTGAACCATCAAACCATTCCGCTGCAGAAAAAGTTCAAGTTTCAAGACTAGCACTTACTAGTTTCGAGGCTATTTACTAGCGCAGTTAGAAGTCAAAGGTTTCTTTAAAGCCAAAATGTACTCCGTAAAAGTACCGTACTTGCATTAGCGAAACGGAAGGTGTGAAATAAGGATAGATTGCGAGATTCGCAACAGTAAAAGCTAAACTTCAAGTAGTTAAAGACTAGAGACACGCAAAAAGCCGCATATTTCACCCCTAGAGATCGATTCCTGCTTCCTGATTCCTGTTTCCCGCTAGCTCAGGCTAGTACCACGGGGGATATTACGACGAGAAAGATCGCTTTGGCGAACAAAACGTCTTGCGTTATCGTGGCATATATCAAGAAAAGGACCCAGAAACAAAAAAGAAGATAGTCTGTGACTCGCCAGTGATCTACAGGGCTGTTACGAGGAGAAATGACTGCTTTGAGAGAAATCGTCAGATGGGGATATTAGATAATAGATACCACCCTGGAATCAAACCTGTCAACGATAGGAAGGATCGACGAGGAACTGACGATACCTACATTCAGGGAAAATCAAAATCCAGAATAGCAGCTCTCTTGCCTAGTGCATTTTATGTATTATGTATATCAAGGTTTGAAGCTGTACACTAGCTCTGCTGCCTTGTGAGCTGCGAAAGTTACCAAGTTACCTCTATCATGCGCTCGTTTTCAAATTGAACTCGATGGCTTTGATGTAAATCCTCGCAAACCTACTTCATGCATCGCTATTGCCAATTATATACTACTAAGGACTTCGTCGGCCCGACGTTGCATGATTTACGAACCTCAAAGCAAACGTAATTAGATCGATATTTTTTAAAACCTAGCGCAGAATTAATGTTTCACACAGCCCGCTTTTTCGTTCAATGGAAGTAACTCGCTTGTGTCTTAGGAGAAGGTTTAGTGGTCTTTGGTAGGTCCTCGGCGTAACTCGGCGGCGAAGCCCCCGCTAACAATACGAGATCGAGAAACGAAGACCCCTGTGCAACCCACTTGGATGGCCAGAGTCAGGAGCCGGCGTTTGGCGACGGCGATGCGAGTAATTTCGGAACACTTCATAGGGCTAAAAGGTACTCGCTGGCGTAGAATATAGGTTTTCCTAGTTCTCATAGGACTGCATTGATTTCTCTAGGATACACCCTAGTAGGCACGAGATGCATTCCACCGGGGGCGCCTTTAGTGACTGGAAAACATCTTAACAGACTCGGAGACATTATGGAAATACCTTTTCAGAAGTTGAGTAGATCGGAGTACGCTACTTAAACATCTGTAATAAAAATTATATTGAGGAAAACGCCGCGCAAGCACTCCAAACATCGTCCATCATTATCTCACCAGTAACCCACCCGATTTCAGCAATTCAAACGTGATTTGATCCGCTAGAGCATGCAGATGAGTACCATGTACTCACCATGTGCGGACTATACCACTTGGTCAGAGTCAAAATAAGGTTTAAGCTCGTCACTGGTGAAGCTCCTCCTCAAACAGCGCCGGACCTAAATTCAGGTGTCCCAACCCATACCGCCCCACTACACTGACTACGCCGTTCGAAAGTACGCAAGAAGGAGCATCGGAAATGATGCCTTTGATGCCCTTGCTAGCTGTTTCGACGATGATATAAGGTGAGTTTCTTTTCTCGCGGGGAAGGCCATATTGAGCCCAGTAAGCACTTTTAAGCATGAATATCTCCATGAATATCGGGTCGAAATAAACGAAACAAGCACCAATCAACTCCGCGGAGTGTGGAGATTAAGATGCTGCTTACCGGTGGCGAGTATATGAGAACGCCTCGGGTGGCTACCCCAGCTGCATATGGGCATATCTACTTTGCCGCCGGCTGAGGGTTTCGTGGACATTAAGTTTTGGGCCTTTCCACTAAAATGAAGCTTTGTTGATTCCACTTCGCCTCCCTCAAGGGGAAATGAAGAAGAAGCCAACTCGTTCCACGCCAACTACTTGTTCTCGAGTCGCCGCCACCTCAATACTAGACTAACAGCAATTTTAGTGGCAAAAAGTCCGTTTTCACCTCCTAGGGAACCCAACATGGTTTGAACTGCGACCAGAACTATATCTAAGCAATATATCGCACTATAAATGTTTCTCCAAACTCCCCCCCTCCCTCCCCCCAGTTCTAGAATAGACTCGCTAGCTCCTTTCTGAATCCTTCAGGAACGTCTTCACGGTGTCATGACGACTTCGACTGATTCTCGAGTTGTGGACAGAGATATATCCCAATTGGGAAATATATTTTAACCTGGACTGTTCTCGACGGGCGGACAGAACTCGAGGCTTGATTCGGATCAAGAATTTCTATCCGGACCGGGACCTTGCGGGGAGCTCGTCGACGATGAGGGTGGGCGAAATTAAGGTTTTAAGTGCTTCAAACCGGACTGATAGAAGTTTGCTCCTAGAATTATTTGTATCTAGATAGCAGTGCTGGGCTAACGGATACAGAGAATTGATTCATCATAAAATATCCTAGATCTACGTTTTGGGATAGTGAGGCAATCTCTACAATATACCGTTAGAATAGGTATCTTTAGCCTTCGGCGCCTAATTTTTTATGTCATAAAAGTCTTTTTTTGAAACAAAAGCTGCACATTGATGGCGTATCGCCGCTGTTTAGCATCACGCCTTCTTAAATTTTTGCGGTGAGGATCACATTGAGGCCAGTACTTCACATTGCAGGAGGGAAATGCTTAGAGTCAAGGTGCTCAGCTTTTGTAGCAGGATCTAAGAGGGCTTCTGTGTATATAATAGTCCCGAGTTGAATTGCCAGTGGACGTATCTGATTGAAGCCGCATGAGCAGTAGACGTTCTAAGCATCTCGTGAAGCGATTGATGACCTTATTTGCTGAGAGGATGTTTTGAAGCTTCGTAATTGGTTTAATACTGTCGTATATCCTCATCTCGCCTGCCCCACTTGCTATATACATTTTAACGAGAAACTTGGTACGCACTCGCACGAGTCATCCATCCACAGCCTTCCTTCACGTGAGCATCTGACCTTTAGCCCCCTGCCCATGATATCGTAAGAGGCAACCAAATAGAATAATTCCGAATAATTCTTTTGCTTGTTTTATGCAGGGTGAAGATCGATTCCCATGTGAAATTCGCGCCTGTTTTTTTTTTTTTTTCTTTTCTTTTTTTTTTTTATATCCCCGCGAAAAAATTCGCTATGAATAAAATTACGTCACAGGAAAAACGGGATGTCATCACCGGCCAATAATTCAATTTCTAATTACTACTACTCTGAACCCTTCAACTCCTTAACAATCCATCAATCAGCAATCAAGAAACAAACAACTTCAACTGTAACACAAATCGTCAATTCAAATCAAAGCATCCTTCGTCAGAGACATAACATCTTACTTCACTTCTATCGTCCTTCTTTCACAATGTCAGGCATCGTCAGGTCTCGCGTCCTCTCGTTGCCGCTTGCAGCCCGCAGTCGCCTCCTCTCGACGACCGCTGCCCGCACCAACAAAGGTGATCACACGAGCGACAAGATCAAGAGTCGCGTTGCCGAGGACGCGCACGCGACGGAGGATCAGGCCAGCGTCGCCGACCATAGTAAAGGAACGGGGAAGCATAATATCGTAAGTCAATTCAGTAGTGGTCCGGCTTTTTAGCTTTTGGTCTTGTCAGCCCAGGCGGGGTCCGATTGGGAGCAACCCGAGACGACTGTGCGAGGCTTATAACACGTACGCTAACATCTTTGGATATTTAGGGAGCTGGACCGCAGGATCCGGTTGGGAAATCGTTTACTCGTACGTCGCTTTCCGTTCTTTTCCCAAACCTTTACTTTCATGAATATGACGAACGACTTAGACACGGTCCTCGTTACTAACTTATTGCCCATTGCAGCTGAAGTAAGGCTGGACAGGTTGCTGGATTGGGCGGACAGAAGCCCGCTGGCGGGACGGCGCGGATCAGAAGCGATAAGGGTATTATACTCAATCGGCAAATTTGTTACAGATAAGATTAACTCTTATGGTGAAGAGAAGGAATTGTAAATTGACAATATCATGGAGGGAACCAGAAAGGATGAGGGAATTCGAAACGGCTCCAACCCATACGAAAATGGAATGTATTCTAAGACAAAAAACCAAGTCCTCGGATGGATAGTAATGTAAAGGGGATTTATAAAAGCATCCAGGCGTTGGGATGGGCTGGCTTGGAACTCAACAAGCACCCCTGAATTGAGCCTAGAAGCTACCTATCATGCTCGATTGACAATTTGCTTTCAATCTTTCAAATTTGCACCGTTATAACAATACTCTGTCCAAGAATAAGCACCTTTTTAAATCAATCTGGGACAATTTCGTTATTTATTGAATCAATTAATAATACTAAGTAGCGATAAATCCGTGGGATAATCAAACAGTCTATAAAATTGGATCAAAATTGAGCAAATGCGTGGCATCATAGAAAAATCCGAGGGGATTGGACGGGGAAACTGGAATGTTACTTCTATCACCGACCTCGTTCGGTTCGGATCTCGGAATTTGATCCCAGACCTCATAGAACTTGGCGGGGTCGATTACATCAGATGCATCATCAAAACTTGACAAAAACTCAACAAAGTCACCCATGGTGCCTCCCGGTCCTGCATCTGCGGGGGTCTGTCGCATCATTGATTCTCCACCAACAGCAGCTACTCCCGAAACTTGAGCATTAGGAATCTCTTCCTTTTGTAGTTGACTCCTTTGGTGAAATGCTAAGCTTTTAAGATATACATTGATTAAATTTTGTTGAACTTCGGGGTTGGATGCCTGAAATTGCAAAAACTGTTGCTGAGTAAGCATGTTAGGGTTGATACCAGCCTGTAGGAGCAATTGGGATGCCTGAATCTGGGAAGCGGTTTCATGGACTTAGGTTGTGTCTGAGTTTGAGCCTGAGCCTCCATCATGAGCCTTTTCTTATTTTGCTGATCCAGAAGCATTAGCTGCATGTGGAGCATCTGGAAGTTCTTCAGGGGTGATCCCGGTGTGGTATTGAGGAGGTTTCTAAGGCGGAGGCCGGCCGAAGCGATACTCATCCTGAATATCTGCAAAGTCAAATTCAGGTTCTTCTGTGAAACGGAAGTGTCAGCTTTCAGTTCCAAAAATCCGTCATAAGCTCGTGAGTGCATACCTGTTGCCTCCTTCTCGCCGTTTGTTTCGCTAGGACGGTAGACCCATTTGTAGGGATCCTCGCGTTTTACTCTTTCTCTTCTTCTTTTGAGTCCTCGATAGCTTGCTCGAAGGTTTTGCCGATCCGTTTGGGGAAGTATTTGGCAGATGGGTAATCTGTCAACCGCTTACCCTTCCACTTGCTCTCTGCATCAACAGCCAGCCCTGTCTCTAACAGTCGAGCTATCCATTTCGCTGTTTTGTCCGGTCACCCTTTTGTCTTACCAACAACAAATGCATTAAGTGGATTACATTATGAGCTTTCGTGCCTCGTTTGATCCAGTCTAGATCGTTACACGTTTTAACAATCTGCTCCAAACTGAACTTTTGAATCCGTGTTGCTCTAGAAAGGATAGCATGGCTTCCTTATCTTTATAGGACGCTCCTACAGTGTTGATTATCCGAAAATGGAGACTTACGTCGTTCCAGAACGGAGGTTTAGCTTCAATTTCGAAGATATTTAACACTTTTTGGAGTGCGGAAGATTGCAGCATTATGAGCTTTCGTGCTCGTTTGATCCAGAGGTAAGGTCGTCTAGTCGTTACACGTTTTAACATCTGCTCCAACTGAACTTTTTGAATCCGTGTTGCTCTAGAAGGATAGCATGGCTTCCTTATCTTTATAGGACGCTCCTACGTTTGATTTCCGAAAATGGAGA
The DNA here is from genome assembly GCA_002224055.1 of Pezizomycotina sp. ARF18. NCBI lineage: Eukaryota > Fungi > Ascomycota > Pezizomycotina sp. ARF18. The sequence continues at coordinate 66,402 of AZLU01000126.1, read as the reverse complement.
CTTACGTCGTTCCGAACGGAGTTTAGCTTCATTTCGAAGATATTTAACACTTTTTGGAGTGCGGAAGGATTGCAGCGACAAATTGTTTGCTTGATAAGGAGTGTGGTTGTCTGGGCGATCAATGAGGGCTTGACGCGCGCGAGCAGTAATAGATCAATGACTTGTCGTTTCCGGAGAGAATGCGGAATAGAAAAGCGTAACGGTGTTGGGCACAAGTCGACGCTTGATTATTGTCTACCCAATATAATCAAACCCCTTTTAGGTAATCATTCGCTCCATGATTAATCTGGTATTGTCTCTAATCCGCTACCAGCCCCCGTGAAGTACAGAGATATCGAAGCCACTTGGTGTCGTCGTTTCGAAGTGAGCCTGGAAAGGAGTCGAGAGAGAATGGAACTTTCCTTGCTGATTGATGCTGCCTCCCAGATGTCCGGGGCGTAGTGAGGCCGGAGTGGTAAGCCTCGCGGCATCAAATGCTTTTCAGGGCCGAGATCGAAACTGATAGCCGATTTTCGAAACTTTGAGAGTAGATTTTGGTCAAGTAACATGTTGCGGCCGCGAATATCATTGGTGAGAGGGCGTCCATTAGCATGGACTTGTAGTCCTCCGGACGTAAACTGGCGGTACTGCAATCTACAGATCGGCCTGACTCGATTCCAGCGGGAGCCGATTCCTCCACGTGCTCTCTCTTGTGCTCGACCAATGCGGCTTCAGAAACGAACCCAATGACTGAATTGGGACACCAGGCAAGCTCACATTTGAATGGACGCTTATGATTAATTTCGTGAGCGTCAAGCTCCTTTCGGTTGTCGAAGCCCCCTGGAAAAAATCGCAGGACGGTTTGAACACTAAAAGGCCGGCCGTAGCAGTACAACAAGATTGAGAAATCGGTCTCAGGAATGGTCTCAGCCGCGGCTAGTAAGAATTCATTGATCCGTCGAGCAAATGCGGTCAAATCAGAGGGATCTTCCGAATCTATTAATGGGAGTTAGCGGAGCTTAGAGGATGTTACGCAAGATCAATAGAATCGTTTACCAAGGTTGTCTGATCGGAGCCGATGTGCGCTTGAGCGGCCATAAGATAAGGGCGTATATCTTTGAGACTAATTTCCTTGGTTACTGAAGTTTCCTTGAAGTGCTGAGAGCAGAATCTCTTTAACAGGCCCAAGATTTTTATATCCAGCCCGGTAGACCCTTTTACAGTAGACGCTTTCAAGTGCTCCATCCAATTAAATCCAGCGTAGGCGAAGAAAGCGTATTCCCCTCTGTTTAAATGTCGTTCGAACTCTGACTTTGGGATATCTCGGCATACAGTTTTTAGGGACAAATACCGAAGGCACAAGATGGAGATTGTCTTATGTATGCCGTGCTCTCTCATTGCGAAAACACGATCGTGCTTCGCCAGGTATCTACAATAAAGAATTAGGTCAGCCCGTGTCTCCTGGCGCTCCAATAGTAATCGACGACCATACTCGTGGACTGAAAAATGAACGAAAGACACTTTGTTGTTCCGGATCTGAACAAGACTTCCACAGATTTCTTCGATAGAGATCGAGAGCGCATCTCGCGCATCCAATTCATCAAGGCCATCATCCATCATAATAGCTTGCCGCATTTCGGATACCCTAAGCGGTCGTCGCGCCCTAGAAGCAATTTAAGGATTCTTTTGACTCGCTTTCGGCGTGCTGTCGGCAGGTTTAAGCGCTGAAATACCCGTTCATAGCTGCAAATATTAATTAGACTCTTTTCATGTCATAGTGGGCCAAAGAACCCGTCAAACAACATCAACTCGGCCAATTCTTACGCTTCTTCTAGTCCTCGGGAAGATTCTCAATTGCGGCCTCAACTTCTCGCGGGCAGGTTTGGTTGTGAAGATCTTCTATAACTAGCTTGGCATACAGAAACATTCCTAGTGTTTGTGAGCGACAAATGACGGATGGATTGGAGAGCAATTTTCCTAAACTGACCTTGAGATTTATCCACAATAGCGCATAGCAACCTCGTGGCTTCGTCTTTGCCATAGCCATGGTTTGGACTAGCATCCCAGTATTCTTCGGTTCCAAAACAAACGTTTTAAGATCTTCATAGTTCAGCGTTGGAGTAATCGATATAAGTTTTTTTTTATTTGCCAAGCTCCGACGGTCCGAAGAATATCGGCTCAGGTCGAGCGCTGAAAAAGACTCTTGTGGTTTGGGACGATTCTAAAATAGCTCGTAGAACGCCGAGTAGCAGTTGTCGCTCTTTCTCCGATATTTCATCAAGCCGTCAATTACGATAAAGGTTGGCGCCATACTTGCAATCCCAGTCAACGCTTCCTGAAGCTGTTCCTTAGAAAGTGCCATATCACGGAGATCCGGACCATACTTTTCGAGGAGCATCTGGTATAGTTCCCAATCTGCGACACAGCCTGATAGAGCAGCGAGCATAATGCCTCCAAACCCGAATGGTTCTGCCCTTGGTGGTACGTCAAAAATACGGAATATATTTGGTAATCCACGAAATGCTCTTAAGCTCATTCAATTTATTAACCAGGACCGAAGCAAGGATGGTTTTTCCTTCGCGAAGAGATTTATTGATGTCAGAATTCAATCAATTAATCTGAAGATCGTGATCTAACTTACCGGCTCCGGGATTCCGGTAAGGGCAATCACGCGCTGTTCTGCTGTGTTTCGCATCCAAGCATCCATGGAGCTTATTAGCCATTGCCCGGTGTCTCTCTGGTTCTTCACTATGTCACGGGCGTGTTCCAAATTTGATTGCGATGTGACTGGGCGTAAACACTGCCGAAGCGCTTCGAGGCCAGAGCCTTGCGTGCCTTTTCTTCCTTGCGAAAGTTCTCCTCTAGATCTCGAAGGAATCTTCTTGATTCTTTAAAATTTTCGGCGGTGAGGGCCGATTCAAGGAGTCTCCTATCACTGTCAAATTTGTTGAGGATGACATTGAGCCTGTTCTCGAAGGGTGGCCAGATGGCAATACCGACTTGTTTGATGACTTCACTCGTATATTAGCAATTGGATGTAGTAGCGTTGACCTCCTAGGAGTTGCTAGTCTTACTTGAGCGAGGAAAAATCTTCAATGCCAGAAGCAGAATGTTCAAAACGTCGCTGTACACCCTCCCCAGCATTCCTTGGAGCCGATGATCAGCATTGGCGCTGAAAAGTTCCGAGTGTCTGTCAAATATGTCCAATTTGTCCCCGATGCTTTCTAGCGCGTCCAAAAGCCTGTCAAGAGCAGAGTGCCATTTCGCAGCCACCTAGAATAAAATTAGTGAAACTTAGTTCGATGAGGGACCAATGGTGGGTTCATTCACCTTTAAAAGTAAACAAACCGGGCCCTATGGTGAATGATTAGCGCTGGAATCAGGCAGGATCGCTACATCACGCGGAGAGTTGACTTAAGAACTTACCCAAATGAATGCCATTAGGTCACTGACTTGAACAAAAACACCGATTACCTCCGAATAACTGGTCAGCGAGTCGATAAACGGCATCAGCCGGCCCATATTCTGCGAAGTCCCACTCGCATGGTGGTCTATCTCAATCTGCTTAGCTGTGACTTCAAGTGTCGTTGCAGTGGTACCGATAAAGGCGTCTCGTTGAGTTGGTGTCAGTTTAGTCTTAAATCTGCTAATGCTGTGTCGAAAATCGCTTTCATTTCCATAGAAGTCGGCATCGTTTCCTGATTGAACTGAATTAAGAGGGTGCAAGATGTTGAAAAGCGGCGATGTGCTTTGTTCAAGTTGAAATGATGGACGAGGCTGTGAAGAAATATTCCCGCGTTGTACACGTGTCTGTACGCCTGACTTACCAGGAGAGGTAATGTTGATTCTGCGTAACACCGACCTTTCTGCAAGGCAAAACGAGGCTTTCCAGATGGACTGTAATGGTTTATTATCGCGCTGTCCCCCCTTATTTTCGTTGGAAACAGATTTAGGTAAAAATAATGTTGCACATCAAAATTTTAGAGCTAGATCATGGATATAGCAAATCTCTGCTGCTTATACGATGCTCCCGTACCAAGCGAATGCCAAAAGAGATATTGGGTAGAGGACACTTACGAGAGCGATGACCATGGAGACCACTATTTCACCGTCCAAGATTACAAACGCCTCCGTCTGGATGACACGTCTTCATGCGAAAGTGGTGGAAGTCCTGTATCCGAATTGTCTAGTGTTACCCCAGCCATTGAGTCAATATTATCAGACAGTCCAAGCGGCATTTCTTACCAGGAGCTGGATGCATTCAATGAAGTAAATATCAATAGCGGTGCTGCGACGTCCCGCCAGTTCGTAGGAATTTTCCTGGTACTGATACATGTTTTGGAACGGTGAGTAGACTCCTTAAGGACCAGGCTACTGTGGTACAGAAGCGCACGCTAATAGGGTTTCGAATGTGTTTCTAGCTAAGTGTCCTTGTCGTCAACTCACAGGGATTTCGAAAATAGCAAAGTCGACTGACGCGCTGCTCTCACCATTCGGTAGTCGATCATTACAGGTGCACAGTCAGGGAGAGTACATCGGATTAGTTGAACCGCAGCAAGCAATCAAGATTCGCAATATCATGACATTGCACCCTTTTTTAGAGTTACAAGGCTTCATACCGAAAACCCACTTGACTAAATTAGATAAGCTACCCTTCTAATCGACGTATATGGGCTCGATAGCAAAGCGAAAGAAATTGGAAGAGTTTATCGAGAGAAAAGCTATTTCTGCAGGATTCTCCAATGAATAAGTTGGGCCTGGGGTACAATAATCCGCATATCCTGAAGGTATCCGAGGAAGCAATGAGGCAGCTGGAGGCCCGCCACGGCAATAATTTAGCACCCCACAAAGAATCGACGCGCGCATAAAAGAAACGAAAAAATATGTGGATGAGGTCTCGAGTCTCTTCGACTCAGATATGGTACCTCCTTACTCCGATGAGATCACAGATGTGATAAGTTCTCGTGTTAAAACCGATCTGCTTGAGTAGGCAACATTCACTTATACATTCAATATTTCCTATTTTGAGCGGCTTTAAATTTGCTAACGTGCGACGTGATAGACATCAAAAAGAAGCACTGCGGTTCATGCGGATCAAAGAACAACCTACAGTATCCCCAATTAATATGGGTGTGTGGCATGCGATTGGAGATGAAGAGAGTAAAAGATGTTAGTACATTAGAGACCGGTTCGGATTCTTGCGCGTTTAAGCTAATGCCTTAACAGCTACTACAACCTAATATCACAAACTCGCGTTGCTGCAGTCCCCACGACCTTCCGTGGGGGTATTCTGGCAGATGAAATGGGCTTGGGGAAGAGCCTATCGACTCTGGGCCTTATCGCCACTTCCCTGCAATACGATACCGATAGCTCGAGGAGGCCAACTCTCATAATTACCCCAAAATCCACTATACCAGGCTGGGAGGATCAGATTCAACTGTAAGGACTCACCTGCTGCTGTCTGCATCAATCATTTGGTCTAACAACATACCTTAGTCACACCACGGGCCTTGAATCGCTAAGTTATACAAGCAGGCGCTCTCAGAAGCCAGACTTCAACTCATACGATATCGTTCTGACTACTTATGGTGTGGTATCCAACGAGGGCAGCGATGGATTTATTACGCGACACAAGTGGCGACGAGTTGTCCTAGACGAAGCGCATACGATTCGTAACCGAGCCACGAAGCAAGCGAAAGCAATTTACCGTCTAGACGCCGAGAGGAGGTGGTGTTTGAGTGGAACACCTGTCCAGAATACCCTGGATGACTTTGGATCGTTGATGGATTCCTTCGCGTCGCACCGGTCGACTCCAAAGCCGCATTTAACAAGCTTATTACCAACCTTTAATCACTGCCGATGGATTTGGCTCGGCCTTGGTAAACTGCGTATTCTAGTTGCAGCGACAACGCTGCGGCGAACCAAGGCCAAAACATTGGCTGCCATGCTACCGGAAAGGAAAGATGAGACTCATTTCCTTGACTTTAACGACGCCGAAAGCAGAGTTTACGGCCTGTTGAGTAACATACAAATTTCTTGATCGAGCAAACATTGAAGAAAGCCACTCAAGGAGGATTAGCGAAGCAGGGCGAGAGCGAAAAGATACACCACCGCCGGAAGATTACCAGCTGGTCCTGCGGCTTCGCCAGGCATGCAACCATGCCTGGACTTGCTCCCTCGGTCTTTAATTGCCGAGCTAGAGTCATTTGAGCAAGGCAATACGACGTCAAATTCCAGCAATGACCTAGACTTTCTCTTCGTGGTTAAATGCGAGACTTGTGGCACTGAGGACGAAGCACTTTTGGATGCTGGATCGATTATTCAAGACTGTCAGCATGTATTCTGCGAGGGCTGTATTAGGGGCAACGAAGAGGAAGTTTGTCCCATCTGTTCCGCCGCTATCTGCAAAGATCTTAGTGACAGATCATCTGCAACAACACCACTACCATCCCCTCTGGACGCTGGCGAGAACGATGTGGTGATGCAAGATCATCCTCAGGATAATGAGATCCCAAACCCTTCGACGAAAGTGCGTGCCTTACTGCAAATCTTAGGAATTCTCCTGGAGAGAAAAGGTAAACTGCCCCTTCGATATCTCATCGTTGAATAAGCATGCGCTAACAGTGCCGTAGCGTCGTCTTCTCCTGCTGGACAAAGATGCTGGACCTTGTGGAGGCTGCAATGAACCGAGATGGCGACATCAGGTTTGAGCGGATAGACGGTTCCATGCCAATAAAGGAGCGAAGAGCCCGTCTAGAGAGATTTCGTCGCGAGGACGATATCAATGTCTTGCTGACTACCGTTGGGAGCGGTAGTGTTGGGTAAACCATATTTTCATCCATCTACAGCCCCCACTTTCTTTTTTTTCTCCTTCCTCAACTTTGCGAATTTAACAAACTTCATTATCTAGGATCGATATGACAGTAGCATCTCGAGTACACGTCCTCGAACCACAATTCAATCCAATGGCGGAGGAACAGGCACTTGCGCGCGTTCATAGAATTGGGCAGAAGAAGCCTGTTGTTACTATCAGATATATCATTTCAAACTCCTATGAAGAGGTACGTTCTTTCGAGTGTACAACACAGTTGCGCAAGTACTGATATTTTCGTTATTAGCGGATTCAAGCTTTACAACAGAAGAAATTGAGGTTGGCTGAGATCTGTAGCGGCGGTAAAGCAAATAACCTCACCGTCGAATATTTGAAGGTAAATGAGTTCTTCGTGAAATTCCCTTAGGCAGCTGCCTCAACCCAGTTTGCTAATTTGGATTTGTAGACTCTGAAGGGTATCTTGCGTTGAGAAGAGCGACGTTACTGGTCACGGTGAGACTTTTCTACTCTTCTCCATTGCGATCCGCATTTTTCCTTTTGTATTCTGAATTATAAATTTATATTGCTGTTTATGTAACTGTATTCTGAAATGCAAAAATTATATTCTGAAATTAAATTCCGTTTCCCTCGTATATAATTTACCCTGTAAAGCCTAAGTTCTGTCAGCACCTGCAATCAGCAGTTACAGAGATAAAGAGAGCCGAAAAGCGAAAGAGATGAAGAGTGCCTTCTATCTTGATGATGTTTGTGATATCGATCGAGAAAAAGTTTATCAATTGATTGTATCGCGATGGACATCATACCTTGAAAAGCAATAAGGCGCCAGCCACACATTATAACCGGCGGTTCGACAAGGGTTCGGCGTAATATTCCTTTTTTTAAAAAAATCTTATGTATTTCTGGTAGGGCAAGAATGATTATCGAAGAAATCGTGATTCAGATAGGAAGAAATCATGCGATTCTGGTACATTCCGATGAGAAACTCCCGTATAGCGTTGTGTTTACCATGATGACGGCAGTTTCGATTGGGATTCGGGTTTCTTGATCAAGGCCACAACTGGGACAAAGATACGTCATCCCGTACTGGAATATCACGACCCCATGTTCGAGAAAACTCTTATCGTAAGTTGACAGGTCGCACCATGTGCTTTTGCGCTGAATTGCGCTGATTCACGAGACAGCTGGAAGACTTTCGTTTTTAAAAAACACGAAAGTGTTTTATATTTGTTTTTGTAGGCAATTTTGGTTTGGAGCTAAAAATATATGGAAGAATGCTGAAATGAATTACATGACCAAACAACAGATATTCCTATATCAAAGTAAGAACATGCAAAAAAACAAGACAAAGCCAAAGAGAAACGCTCCGTTTATACTTCGAATCCTCCAAGTGAAAGCAACGACAATATGCGAAAAAAAAGGCATGAAATCCATCGAAACAAAAACGAATACGGTACCGGAAAATAACCTTGCAAAAACACTGTCGTGAAAGATAATTTGAAAAGAAACATCAATCTGTTATGTTCTCCGTGTGCGTAGAGCGAACCGGCGCGAGGGGAGAATCGGGTGTTACAAAAATAACCACGTTTTCAGCTTGTCGTGCAGACTGACCAGGTCGCGGGAGGATTGGTAGTTCCACTGTGTCGACATGAACTGCAGCATATCCTTTATCAACTGATTTAGATCCAGGTCAGCTGTGAATAACTGCCGTGCGACGTCGAGGGCTGTGGTACAGCGATTCCCTTGCCTTCCTCCCTGCTCGCGCCGCCATAATCCGCACCTGCACTATACTTATGACAGTCTTGCTGAGAGGCGGCGACGAGATGGTCATTGCCGGATTTTGCAGCGCGGATAAAGTTGTTAAAGGTAGGTCGATCATACTGCTTGGTGCCGAGGCTTTGAGGAAGTTGAACCAGATCCTAAAATGTAATGAAAAGACTCGTGTCAGTCAAAAAGGTCAACAAATTTTAAAACCGTACGCTACTGAAAGCAAGGCCACAGAGGGGCATAAGGGGCGACAAACCTCTCCATGAAAAATATTGCGAACGATGCGGCAGCCAGGCCAAGTTGCCGCTTTTCTATCTCAGATTCGTCTTCACCCTCCCCCGACATGTCTACGGCTACGTGGTGGTCGGGGAGGCCGAGTTCGAGGCACATATTAAAAAAAAGCGCGGAATACCACCAAGAGGCTGTATTTCGCCGCCGGCTGGCCTCGACGATGCTAAGACAGGCTAGACTTTGCGCAGACGGGAGGTCGCTCCTTTTGTGTCGCGAGTTGAGATGTCGCTTGGCCTCGGCAGCGAAATGTTCGCCGCGAGAGTCGTGTTCGAGGGGGTCTGCTAACGCAGAAGGGTGGTTACATATCAGCTGTGGGATTTCCTTTAGCAAATCCTACGTTCGGAAAGAGATCGCGACAAAAAAACGGGCGAATAGCGCGAAAAAAATAGGGACGGGAAGGGGAGAGTGCAACTTACACAACTCATAGCAGCAGCAGCGTTCACGAGCGACGGCGAACAGAATCTACTGTCAAGGCTCTGTCGGCACAGGTCACGGTAGAATAGATCGAGACTGATGAACCTGTACATCGGTCGGGTCCAAGTGCCGCAAAGGGCCATCAGATGCGACAACGTAAAGGAGTCGCTTTCGTCGGTCACCGTAGTCCAGGGCTCGGCCACACCGTGAAAGTCGCAACGGTCTGTGAACAGTCGGAACTGGCGGGTGTGGCGAAATCGCGCTTGCAAGGCCGGTTTCGAGAACATCTGCATTAGCGTGCTCGAGATGCTGTCATGGCGCCCGTCGCAGGCTTCTGCGGACGAACCCGCCTGACCGAGCGGGTCAAATTTCCCATGCCAATCTGTCGGCGTCTCAGTGGACGCTGCGGATAGGGGGTTCGCCTCGTTTGTCTCAGACTCGCCGGTGCCGCTATCAACAAACATTTCCACGTCTCCGGCCCTGCTCGTCGCTTCGCCTTGGCTCCCCGAACCTCCCTCGCTGGCTTCAGTGCCAGTCTGGCTATCGGAGAACGACGGCCGCGGCTTAACGCGATTACCTCTCTGCTGAAACTGCTTCACAACGTCACCAACCGTCTCGCGTTCGCGTAGGAGATTAACGAGGTCGTCGACCTCCTGCTTGTCCCCTGTTCTCAGGGAGTGGATGAGCTCTTCGTGGGAGCGGAGGGTCTGGGTCAATCGATTAAAGTCGTGCTGGAGCGCCGCGCGCTCTCGTCTTCGGTCGTAGTTCTCATAAATGCATTGGGATTTCCTGGTAATACATTTAGAACAAGGTTGCCCTCCGTCGCACTATCTTGGATAGAACAATATGTATTGGTATGCAAATCAACTCTATACTTTCTTGAAATTGTCTTTCTTTCTGCGTATCTCGGGGGAAGAAAAAGGGGTAAAATGCAGTTATGAACAAGGAAGTGCAGCTACTTGCGGACCGCGAACTCTCACAAAAAGATCATGGCACGTAAAGGGGGGAAACTGATTTACTAACCTTTGATTTCCGTATACGACACATACGACATGCTGAAGAAACTCTACCACTGACCTGCTTTAACTGAGGAGGAACAACATGGGATGAACCAGGTGGAGCCGGTGCAATAGCCTTCTGGTCGCTCATGCTTCGAAAGTCGCTTCGGTGAAATTCCTCAAGTCGAATCTTCTCGAATATGGTGGGTCTTTCTTTATATAGAAGCGGGGAGCCCTTCCGTAATTACAAAGATCCCAACTCAACTCCAACAGTATATGTCAAAGACTGCGTGACTGCTTTCTCCCGGTGGTTGGCATTGCGCCATAACCACCCGTATATATATATCCCGAATTTCCTCTCCTAGTAGCTTCGCAGACACTGGCCCGTTACCCAACAGCACGGGCTATCGTCGAGCTGCGATCGAAACTTCTATAACCGAGGAAGCTGTAATAAGATCGTCAGTGACCACGTCATGAACAGGACTCACTTCTCAAGTTGCAGTGCCCTGAATACGGAACACCGTGCATTCACCTGGTAAAAGAAATGTTTAGTTTTTCTTGCGCAGGGTCTCATCCAGGCGGATACTGTCTTTGCTTTTTCTCTCCCCGAGTGCCGCCTTGGTTCCTGCTCACATCTTATACTCATATACTCGCCTAGAGATACATCTTAAATGCTCTCCATCGTTGGACCCTGCTTTTTCCCTAGTCTCGGTGGTGGCAAATAATTCTTGATCTAAATAAAATAGGGAAATTCAACACGAGTAAGTTTACCAAGTTTTTTTTTTTTTTTTTTTTTTTTTTTCAACACACATGTTTTCCTTTGCTTTCACTTCCGTGGCTTGTTAAGTAGTACCGTACCTATAAGTGCTTAAACCTTTGGAAACTTACTAGTAGGCCAACTTTAGTAGCGCAAAAGGTAAGCCCTGCATTTGCTCCCTTTTTTCGCTACTTTTCTTTGAGTTTCTCCCGTTTGAATTCGTGCTGTTGTCTCCGCTCGGAAATTGCGGGGCCTTATCTGATCAAAACGGTGACCAGAACGGGCATCTACATGTGCATTCTCGCCAATCATTCCATTGATATACAAGGCAGATGTCGTCAGTGGCGCACGCACTGGTGTGCACCCCCCCATGCCTGAGTCAAGAAAACAGGCTTCGTTCGTTGCCAACTCTGCAAGCTGTGCAGGACCCTGGAGAGTATTAAGGTAGCAGGAATATTAGCAGGAACGTGGCGAAGCTATAAAGGGTTCATAAAGGGTTGTTTTCCGTACGTGCCGTTTTCCAAGGACCAGAAAATTCTAGACAGTTCTCGGCGGTTGTCTCTAAGCTCCTTAGAACGGAAGTCTCTCACAGGCTGGAACTTACATCCGATGCTTGTCAAGCCCCTCAACGCTAAAAAGTGCCACTAACATTGGCGGAAAAGTGGACAGTCTAGCATCTCCCTGCTGAGTAATAGGCGTAATTCGAAATCGCCGACAAATTTACCGTACAGTATATCCAGCTTCAATTTTAACGTTTCCTTTTCGGCCTGCGCTCCGGTTCTCATCTGCGTTAGCGTCTGAAGATGGCAGGCCTTTGCATAACGCTGCTTATGAGGGAAATATTTGGTCCATCTGAATTATAGCCTTGTTTTCTGCAAGTTCCACAAAATAAAAAACCAATAATTTTTTCTCTTGCAGAGACTGTCCTGAGTCTCGCGGCAGTAAGCGAGAAAGAGGTCGTGCGTGCATTTTTGATTGGTCGTGGCTTCGGGAAATAGGATCGCAGCCCATCCGTTCAACCCTTCCAATGACGTGTCCTCGTCGCTCAATGGAGGGAATCCCGCTAAACTTCAACTGTGGCTGTGGATCGGCAGTGGCAAAAGCAGGAGAACTGTGGCTTATATCGATTTTCATCATTCCTTATTAACAAGTTGGCGGGATTGTTGAATAACCATCCGCCATGGATCACAATCGGCATGCGGTGTCGACCGGAATAATCGGCTCAGCTTTGACAAGATTCCTGATTGTGATTACCTGGTCAGCCCTATATAGCTTCTGATTATTCACGAGAGAGACAATTAGCGACCGAGGTGGCAAATACTGTTGCAAATTTTGGGGGGCCTTTTCCACGAGGTTGGCTGAGTAGCCTATGATGCAGGAGGAGTACTACAGTCCGCCCTGACCGATCGTGAGTCCAGGCCCTCGTTAGAACCTTAGATTCAATTAGAGAGGGTTAGAGACATATACAATAAAGCCATGCTATCTTATAGAAAGCCACGCTAACGGCTAATGGTTATCCGAATCCATAATAGAGTGTAAACATGGCATAAGGGGAAAATTTTGTTTAAATCCTGACGACACAGGATTTTTGGTCGCAGGAAGACGTCACGCTTACGTAATATCGCCACTTTTCTTGGTATCTGAGGCTTCATTGGAAACGAGGCTTCAAGGGTTACTATTCTTAGTAAACAGTACCTAAGTCTCTTGATCGTTTCAATATTGAGTGGATAATAGCATTGTCATACTACAGGATATCAACAATATGACCGCGTTACCGTAACCACAATTGCTCTGTTAACGAGAGTAGCATGATCGCAACTCAGGATTCATTGCCAATGTCTTTCCGTAACGATCGAGCGAGGTTCCAAATCCTTTTCTGTTGCGAAGACCAAGGGCTCATTATCCGCATCCGCCCCGGTAACCAAGACTTGATGACATGGTGCCAATCCTTACCGACATGAGCTCGTTTCTCAAGCCCTGCGCGGAGGTTCTTCATTTCCCAGAGCCATGGTATGAAGTTCCCAGAGAGTAATTGTTGGAGCCAGAATCCACGTGACATTCGTAGCGCTTCGTACATCGTGAAAGAGCAGCGCTTAAGCCGCACGAAAGAGCTGAGGGGCAAATAGTTTGCCACGATTTCGAGTGCGACCGAAGGCAATGTTTCCAGCCTTGAAAGTGATGACTCGGATGGTGCAGTTTCCTCGAGATATCTAATCCAAGTTTTATATCGTCAACTTTAATACAGGAAACCCTCTCGCTCAGATGAATGATATAATTCTCCAGTTTCGTGTCGTTCTCCTTCAAATGCATTGGTTGCGAGCAGAGCCACTATTGATTTCATGTAAGCAATTTGAATTCCATGTAAAAAACAGCACGGAAAAGGGCAAAGTATTACCTCCGAACCTTCCTCACTGACCCAATGCTCTCCAGACGTGGGGAAATATCCACTGGAACCGATATCGATACCGAACTTCGCTGCCCCGCCGTAGTCATGATCCCATAGTATGCACGACGGCGGTGAAAAATGCCCCTTCGACCGTTCTGGTGAATCAGAGCATCAGGCTGTCCCAGCTGAGTCCTCTGTTGCTCCGCTGCGTGCTTCGGCAAAGGTCCATGAACTCCTTCAAGCTTTTAATCCCATTTTCTCCGTCACTCCTCGGGTTAAAAACATTAATTCGAGTATCGCTTACAATCTTCGTGAATCGCAACGTAGTACGGCTTATTGTCAACAAGTTTAAAGGCTTGCAGGCATATATCACCGGGAATCGAGAAAAACCGGCGGCACCTGTGAATATATGAGCGGCGCGCCACAGACATATATGTGTCTAACAACGCCGCGGTCGTTGCTGCGGAAAAGCGAGCCTCTATCGGCAATTCAAAAAGTCTGTCAGCTTTCAAGAAATTATTGCATTGCTGCGTGCGCCGATTACCGGAACTCTTCGCTTACAATTCCGTGAAATCATCCGTTAGAAGAATAGCTTCTTCCAGCCACTAAGCTCCGCAGGCCGAGCATATTTTCTGTCAGCTTCGACCCAAAAGCCCCGTTGTTGTGGTGCTTGACATCCCTCCAACCATGATTCTAATCGCTTACTAGTGTGTCTTTCGGAGGAAGAAGCTCCTTTCTATACCCCGGCCAGACCTTCGTGTCGTATCCCCACTCGTGCTCCGCGCGGTACTTTAACAACGTTAAGTCGAAGGGGCAGCCGCAAAGCGCGCAGAAGTACCTCTCCGATTCCATCGTAACTGACGATAGCGTTGCGGCGTTGGGTGCCGGTGATTACTTGAACCGATGTGAAATAGAAAGAAAAGTCGGGTAAGATTCAATATTTATACATCCTGATTCATCCCCGCAAATTCGCGATTTCGGGAGTTTAAAATTCTTTTTGCCACGTGCTTGTTCGCGTATCAGTATCATTTTACTGGTCAGGGGCCAGGGCGGGCAGTAAGATTGCTGTAATTGGAAACGCTTGCTTCTCCAAGATGATTTGCAAGAACGATTTCTGGGGCCTTGGATTATATTGAGTTCATATATTGCAAGCTATTTGTTGAATCACGATTTATTTTTCCCGAAAAGTTCGAGCTGCCACTACAATACATTATCCTAGAACTTGATTTCCTTATTCTGCGACCGAGTATTCATCTTGTGACCGGCGTTTGCGATAACTTCTTCGTCGACAGTTCCAGTAACCTTGTCGTCCCGAAATCGTTTCCCGATAGTTTCACCGGTACCGGATCCGAGACCAGCGAGTCGTTTGGAAAGAAGGTCTTGATCCGTCTTTTTGCCTTTATCTTGATATTTAGACGACCTCTTCGTGGGCATTGAATCATCCTGATCGGAGCCAATAAAAGCAGCCTTGCCCGGGCTTATCGGGCTCTTCGGCGATGTAAATCCCTGGTATATAGATCTCGCATTAGCTTCCAAGTCTACCGCCCGAACATATAGCCTCTTCGTTTGACAAATGGTTTCCAGATCGACCTGAAAACTTCTGAATCGCCTCTTGAGATTGCCCGGGAGTAGGCTTCGGATCAAGCATGAGTAGCTCCGCACTGAAGTCCTCGTTCACTGGCTTGATTTCCAGCAATTTCTTCGCACTCGGCCAAGGGACTTCAGTGATATTGTATCGACGAATCCCTGCGGTCTGAAAAACTGGCCGTTACCCCTTCTGCACAATAGCCCGGTCGATTTTCAGTGGATCCATATTCGGCGAGGTTCAGCATAGATACTAACCGCTTCGCAGTATTCCGGCTCCTCCCCTGACGCCTTTGGTTCATGGTCAAAATCATCGAAGCCTTCTTGCATCTGGTACATGTTTCCGACGTCATTCGCATGCTTCCGATAGGCGGAAGAACGCAAACGAAGACCCCGTATCCCATTGAAGCTCCGTAAATACCCTATGGGTGACATACTGTAACTCCCCGTTGCTTTACTCGTAAGCATTTATTCATAATTGTAAGAGATACGAATATTGAAGAAGGCAACTCGCGGTAAACGTGCGGGCCTTTATTTCGTTTTACGTAATTACATCAAGAACAAAGTCATCGAATGGGCGAGCGGACGGCTCAACCGCAATTTCCGCCGTGGAACGTCGCCGGCTTTTATGTGCTACACGAGCTTCCTTCCGCACGGGGTAAAATCTGGAGAGGATGGGATGATCAATACAATTCTCGGCTCATGTATACTACTGATATGTATGGCTCTTAAAGGTTATAACTGGGATTCGCGCTTTTTCCAATGGGGCCGATACGGAATGGCCGTAGGTATAAAAGGCAAAATGTGAAGGTGAATTAGCCGGGTTCCCCGCTCCTTCCTATAAGCCAGCAATAGGCGCCAGGGCTACCACTGGGGGAAAAAAAATTGCACATGGGTAACAGGACATGCTTAGAATTGGAATTGCCGGCATGGGCGATTGTGTGTCCTACATTGGCGAGCACCAACATAAAGAAGGCACTCCGCCATGCAAACTTGGAAAATTTCCCTTCCTGTTTTCTACAGGCGGCAATCGGTCTTGCGGTGCTTGAAGCATTATCAGATTTTCACAGCAGCCTGAGATATCTTGAGGATATGTCGCGGCTGACTCCGAAGGCAGGGATCGTAAGTCAATCCATCTCTCTTTACTCTGAAACGTGGGACGGTAGTTGGGGATTGCGCGAGCCACAGATTAAACAACGATTAACATGCTCATATCTAGGCGCTGGAATGGACATTCCTGGCGATTGCGCTCGGGTTCGTTCTGTTGCAGGTCTACATCCGCGTTTTTACAAAAGATATTCAAGGCTGGCGATATCGTGATCGTGCTTGCATGGCTTCTATTTCTCGTCGCGAATATATGCGATACGCTCTCCATTAGCCATGGCCTCTGGTCCGCTGGCATTATATTCACCGCCGACACGCTGCCGAACCCGGAAAAGTACTTCCCGGACGAGAAACAGCTTGTCTATATTCTAAAGGTAACGCAGTCCTATAATCACTTCTCGCTATAATAATACCGAAAGTGTGCAGTCAGTACCATACGCTAACAAGTTACAAGGGTTCTCTACGCCAGCTCAATCCCTTGCTATACCTGTCTCTGGTGCATCAAGCTCGCCTTCATCCTCTTCTACTTTCAGATAATCCTGAAGACACTCACGCGCATTCGCTGGGCGCTAAACTTCACGAGCGAGTTCGTCGCGGTTGGGTTCATCTGCATGCTCTGCTTCAACCTCTTCTGATGTCTCCCCATCAAGCGGAACTGGTCGACTGACCTCCACGAGAACTGTTATGCGTACGCGTCCGAAGCCGCTTACTTCGTCACACTGGGATTCCGCTTATTCAGCGACTTCATGATCTACCGTCTTCCATTCTTCTTATTCCCGTCTTGAAGAAGATCAGCGGTAATACCAGGAAAGACTTATACGGCCTCGCCGCGGTATTCTGGCTGGGAGGCTTATGCATAGCGTGTACGATCGCGAGGACGGCCGTCAATGGGGTCAACGCCTGGTTACCCTGATATCTGTGTGGTCTGCGGCGGAGATGTGCGTGGCCGTCATCGTAGCCTGCTGCCCGCCGCTCAAATTGCTTTGGTTGGGATTCACGACGTATGGTATTAGGCGTGGCTCACTTGCGGGCGTGAGGAATACTGTGGAATTTGGCCGACGAGAGGATGCCGCAGATTATCCTAGAGGGCGACAAGCCACAAGGGCTGGCGAAGTTGCGAACAAGAAAGTAAGGGGCGAACGTATACATGTGCAAGAAAATGTAACTGAGGTTCAGGCTGAACCGATTAATGTGGATAAGGTGGGCCCGAGACCTGAAGACTCGAGGGGCAGAGCAGTCTTCACAGCTGATTCTAATACCACAGGGGATCCCACGGCGGCAGACGATTGTTTGATCGAGGCAGGAGGGCTAAGTGCAGCCGCGCCAATCCAGCACTAAAAGTCACAGCCGGGTGTTGTTTCGTTATAAGCTTGGCACCAGATGACAAGCCTCATGGAAACCCTCCAGTAGAAATTATTTGTCGTGTAAATAAATTTAGATAATTGTAACCATTGCACTCTTTGAAATAACCAAAATGGTAGCTAGAAGGATACGAAGTTTAATCACTGCTCGTGGTTGTGCGTCCTCGAAGATAAGCTGCCAACGTGTTCGGACTCATAGCAACCTCTTTGAGTACCGTCAACGGAAGATTGCTCATCGTGGCTTGTTAACTTCCACTCTCGTAGCATATTTCGTAAATTTGTAGAGCTGACGGCACTGAATCGCGATGGTGTACCCTGCTTCTTGACAATGAAGGCTACGCAAGAGCGTTCGCCAACTCACCAAGCCCTGCATACCATCGGAATCTCGTCGTCATTCTTAGCTCTACGACATTCTCGATCTGGCTCAGCCTATTTCTCAGCAAATTCGTGGTTCCAAACCTCTCGATGGAGGAAACCTACCAGTAGCTCCTCGCTTCTTTCCTTGAGACACTCGTGGTTTACTCTTACCACTCCCCGTGACCTTTCATTTCTTCGGAAACCCTTTCCCGTCAAAGACGTCCTTCTCGAAGGGCTCCCACCCCAATCAGTGTATATATCGCAGAGAGGCCTTCGAAGTAATAGTTCCGTCTGCTAAGCAAAGTGTCTGGTCCGATAACATACGACATCTTCAAATCGATACCATGCTTCCTTGCTATCTCGCATAATTTCGACAGAAACTCGTGTTCGTCCTTCTCGGCCTTCCAGACATACACCCAATTTGAATCGTTCGTCTCGTCTATCCATAGCTGCTATCGGATGTGCGCCGGAAGTCGCAATCCGGTTTTTATCACCCTTTGTTTTCTTCTCCAACCAATTTGTTGTTGCCGGTATTACTATCGCAGCGACGGCGTTGAAAATCGGCGACCGCCCGATTTGGAGCTGTTCGAGGTGGCCGCGATGAGGGTTGAACGTGCCCACGAGGAGAATGATATGATTCGGGATGCCAGGGCGGAGTATCGGGGAAACTCCAGGCAAGTGAACCACGCTCTCGGGGAAAATATAGAAAGACTGCAGGCATACGGCGGAGATTAGGTCGTTAAGGCTTACGCCATCCTTGCTATCAGTGGTTATGCCCATGCTATTCAAGATGAGTGTTTCGGTGTTGTGGTTAATGTAATCGTATAGATTGTGCCTTTGAAGGCATTGGCCGTTAAATACAGCTGAGTAAATATAATTGACTCATAACTTGCTTAACTGGAAACTTTATCCACAACATCTTTCTTCTCCCCCGAAGGACATGCAGAACTCTAACGCATGCTATGTAATCAAGCTTTCATATTGATTATGGATATTAACCATTTAATTTTAGGAAGTAGAAATAGATAGGATCTTATAATTGACTTGTCTTAGCAAGATTTGGGTTAGGTGAATGGCTGGCGTAAGATCACGGTGGATGAAGGTAAATTTCTTATAAATACGTAGATATTGAAACTTTGATATCAAATAAACAAAATGACAGGGAGGAAACAATGAATTATAGTTTTTTTGAGGATTCTCTCAAGGAAAAGAAACGACATGTCGGGGAGGTTCTAGTGTTGGGGACCCAAGTCTGATGTTTCCCTCACGTCTTTGCTGATTCCCTATCTACTATTCCTCCACCCAGCCTCCTTCATAAGTCCAGTCCCTTTAGCTCTGCTCACCAACGCGCCCAAACTCTTCCACGCCTCCTCCACGCCCTTAAACGGAATATCCATCAGATCCCCTCCAAGTTGCGTAATCGGCCTATTAATCTCCTTATATCTCCCTCCCCTACTAAAAATACTCACGCCAGTCATACTCTCATCCCCGCAACAAAGCAGGATGCTCTTCGCCACCGCCTCCGCAGGTTGAGCTTTAATACCCATCTTCTGAAGTAATCCGCGGAGCCATCGCAGTATCCGTGTAATGCGGCGCGACGCAGTTAATACGGATGTCCGGGTACTGCGCGTATAAAAGCGGGACGATTCCGCGCATATATCCGACGACGGCGGATTTAGAAAGGAATAGTCGGGTGCGACGTGGTAGTAGTATGAAGCACTGGAGGCGTGATATTACGCTTCCTTTCCGGTTTGCTTGATGTAGTGGAGACCTAGAGTCGCGGTGTTGATCGCGCCGTGTAAGTTGACTGAGATGAGGGCTTCATCTGGTTGGAGTGGCTTCCCGTCGGCATCGAGCTTAAGGGAGAGGAAATTCGCGTGGGAGATATTCCCGCGTTCGCAATCACATGATCGATGTGCCCATGGAGCGAGACAGCCTTCTCAAAGAGCGCAATGAGGCGGACCAGGAGGTTACATCGGTGTGAATGAAAGTGGTATTTGGGATAGAGGACAGCGGAGGGTTCACATCCGCCGTAACGACTTGAGCGCCTTTGGAAGAAAAGAGCGTGGCAGTTGCAAAGCGATGCCCGAGGAGCCACCTGCCCATCCACAAAGCATACTTAGCGAGATTATCGGTAGATGAACTTACCAGTTCAAGCTTTCTAGGGGGAGGGGCCCGGGAGGGAAAAATAGCTTAGAAGCTAGGGAGTAATGTACCTGTGATGACAACGACTTTATCCTTGAATCGAACGAGTCCATCTTTTCGTCCGGGATATCGAGTACTCTGTAGTAGACATCCTGGCTTAAGATCTTGCGTCTTCAGGTTGTAAGTTTCTTTAATAGAAGCGTTAATGCAGACTTTAGTTGCCGCTATGGTCATGCACTTAACAAATAGGATAAAACAAGTTAATTTTAGGACTTCGCAAGGCGAAATGAAAGAATCTTAAGGAAGAAAGTGCCTAGTTCGCAGTCTTGGTTTTCAAATCTCGTTTATAAATGTGTGATGTTTGGGATTCCAGTGCCCACTTAGTGGATCCCGCGTAGGATGTTTAGGATTTATCGTTTAGGATTCGCCTATTCCCGCCGGACCAAATGCCGGTGTCGACGCTATAACATCAACGCATGGTGTAAGAGAGCGCTTCGACCATTAGAAAGGGTCTACAGTTTGTATACTTCATAGTATGTAGAGCGACAGCACCAGTCAACTACTTGCAGTAGACCACTAGAAAGGCCTTTAAACTTTTGTATATATACTTCAAAGGAATATAATGCTTGACAATGGAACTGAAGTCCAGACGTGTCCACTCGCCAGGTTTATGTGCAGAGTGAGATTCAAGACCACCAGCCAAAGAGTAGCGTGAAAGCATCACGACAGCAAGATAGGTAAATAGTTACAAAGTAAGAAAACAATGAAAGACCTGAAAGATGAGCGGTTAACAAACGAAATAAGCCAGAGCGATATCTTCTTGATGAAGCCTAATGAAATTCTTGCGTCCTCACACCTCGTTATCCTTCGGCTTCGTATCCCTCCACAGCCCATCCCAGAACCCCTCGCGCCAGGACTTAACAGCGCCCACATCATCAACCCACACGCCGTGCTCCTCGTTATAGCTCGGTACAAATTATCGCTGCCGACATAAAGCAGCTTCTCATCCACGCAGCACGTCTTAGTATGTATAACATTGACACCGTGCGTATCATCCACACGGCTCAGGTGTAATTTCTTGTTAATGATACCGAGGCAGTCATCTGCAGACAGAGAGTCGTCCAGACCATCATGAGGAGCTGGGTGCGGTCGCGGATAACCTTGGCGGCAGTCTTATCAGACCAGTCACCGGCCACGCTTGATCACCCGTGAAGGTCTTGCCATGGGATGCGAGGACGATGAAGACGCCATTTTCTTTGTTGGTGTCGTTGCGGAGGTTGTACAGCACGCGAGCGAAGGCTAGGAGGAGATCTACACATATGAAAATTCAGCATATCGCATAAAACTTGAAAGAAGACGATGTAGAGTGATTAGTGTGCTTACCGTATGCACCAAAGCTCCATCCCAATTACTCTTCAGACTCTCGTTCGCCTGATTCTTAACCCCCACAAACGCCCCGTCACCCATCTGCAGCGTATCCACGATCATCTGATTACTAACGCGGACGCTCTTCTTCGCGTTGGTCACAGCCCAGATCCTCGCGTACCGGCTCGCCCACGCCGCCGGCGAGTAACCCAACGTCTGCGTTAGCATCTTGAAGTACTTCCCGTCGTCCGCAATATCCGTAAGCGTAGCAATAAACTCCTTAATAAGCTTGCGATCGGCCTTCGCCATATCCGCTGGAACAGGGGAAACCAAGCGTTAAGCAGGACGTCGCGCATGGCGTCGAAGATCTGGACAGGGTAGTCGAGGTCGAAGTTGCCGCCGTGCCAGTCACCCAGACGTGAGACGCAGAGGACCGGGATGGCACCCTGTTCGGACGCGGAGTGTGCGGGTTTGGTGTGTGTGAACATGGGTATATCGGTGGATTTTGTGTTGAGACCCACTGTTTCCCGAGGGGTTTATTGTTCTTGTCGGTGCCGTTGGCCGTCAGGGGAAGGCTGTAGCTGAAGGAGTTCGTGTCGGTTTTGTGACCGCGGATGAAGTAACTACATAGACGAGTCGGCGGTTAGTTTCTCGGCAAACAAGATGATTTCTTCGAAGGGATTAGATCTATAGATGACATACTCCCAGAAGTAATTCGCGTACTTGTGTGCCGAGATGGCAGCGTCACCGGTAACGGCAGCCTGCATGTCGATAATCTTCCTATTATCTTTCGGGGCATAGTGAGGCCAGAAGTTCATTCCGCCGGTCATCATTGTCTTACCGCCGACTGCGAGAATCTTGCCGTGGTTCCAACTAATGTGGACACCGCCTTCATTGAACATCTTGTCGAGGAGACCTTTGACTTTATCCTCGGTAGTCTTCATGGAAGGAGCTACCAATTTAGCAAGTTGGGCAATGAATTCATCTGCTTGCTTCTTCCCGGTTTGACTATAAGGAATACCGCGAGACGTTAGTTAGCAACGGAATGCTGGCGACTCTGGGCAGACAAAGTATGATACTCACGGCACTTTAAAATTCGGCGCATAAAACCCGACATGGTACACCGCCAGTGGGTGCTTAACGGAAGAATTCCCGTCCCCATCCCAGAAATATTCTGGAACTTCGCCTTCAGCGAATCCAGAACGCGACGTTGGTCGGATCCTGCGTCCCAAGAGAAACCTAATAACCGGCCTAACAGTCTTGCGGTTCACGAGAGTCTCATCATTCAATACGTCCGCGAAAGCTTCCGCGACCGCGTTCCTATTAACCTTATCGCCGCTGCCGTCGACGAAGAAAACGTCGTCGGCGCGTCTTTGAGGCTGAGGATATCGATGAAGAGGTCCGCGGTTTATCGCCGTAGTCTTCGTTGCTTCGGGGTCGGCTTTCCACATCTCGACGCCGCGCCTGAGGACGGCTTGAAGGCGGTTTGCAGCGCGCCGTGACCTTGGGCTGGTTCGGAGTTCTGCGCTGTGACAGTGGCGTTGGAAGGCCAGTTACCGAAGTCGAACGGCTGTGTCACGATGAATTTGCAACCGGGATCGTTGGCGGCCGTGCCATTGGGGACGCCGAGAGATTGGTTGTATGTCAGATCGTAGGAGAGACCCTTGAACTGGTGTTTAACGCCGGTGTTGGCCACCAGTCGGCCCAAGACTGCTTGATGAAGGGCTGTCGACGTGGAACCAGGTGTCGATGTATTCGAGTGCCTTCTCGAGGTCTTGAAGGGAACTCATGATTGCAAGACGGTAAGCGTAGGGATGAAGCGGGAGTAATGAAGGGTGGGAGTATTTACTGCGGTTATGCTGTTGCTTTTCGATGCTGGGACTGTATTGAGCGGTGTTGATGCTGGTAAAGCTTCGAGGCACACGAGGCTCTTTATATATGCCAGATGGAAGGTTCTCAATCGATACAAAGATAAAGACTTTAAACGACTCACCAGAACGACATGATATAAAAGGCTTTTACTGAATCCAAACACGCGCTAGAGCAAGGTCCTAGCATATGGCGCCGGACTTGCTCTTCGATCGACGATGTATTGCAAGCAAACCCCCACGGAGGAGAACCTGGACCTATTCAGCCCTCAACGTCTCGTAGATTCAAAAAAGCCACTTTTGCAGACGGGATATCTATCCGCTCACTAGAGAGCATACAAACAAAACGGAATGTGCCACCGAGATGTTTCTTTCTGAGATATTTTCAATCCCAAATGGTATGGTGAAATATTTTTCTGAATTGTTGTTGAAGGCCGGAAACTACCTTCCTCCAGCACCCCCCGATGCCAGCCCCGAAGGCTGATAGCCAACCATCGAGGCCTCAGTATGCGGCCCCCCAAAAATTACAAAACAGTCCAGCTGCGCATCGTTCGTTACAATACATCGTTTAAAGGCCCTCCGAATAGAAAAGGTCAACTATGGTTCGGGGTAAAACGTTAGAAATGCTTAGAAGGCACTAAGGAGAGACTTTAAAAGAACTAACTCGAAGTAAATCTACCGTGATTGGTTATAAAACACCTCTGCGGTAATGAGGCTTTCTGCGACCTTTGCAAATAAGGAATCGGGCTTTTTGTAGCTCATTTACGGAAACCCGGAGCCGATCTCCGCATAGAGTCCGAGCCGCCACCCTTCGTAGCACGGCATCGCCGATTCTCAAAGTTCACTGTCTCTTTTCTTCAACGAGCGAAATATAGATGGTCATGAAAGTAAGGACGATGTATTTCAATCGGGTTGGAATTTGAACTCTCAGCCTTCACGATCGTAGGAGAACAGGCCGCGAAAAATTTCAAGTGGGGCCGCATGTGCATTCCCATTGATATCGTCACACTGACATGCCCGATTACTTCCAGACGCCGAAGTACGGAGGAGATTGTTCAACGGCATTTGGAATAAGAACAAATGAATTGCAATTGGACAGATTTGCCTTTTAAGATGTGAGAAAAACGTACTACATCGTGTGCTTGAACGTATCATACTATAGACAATTACCATTAACGCTCGCATGACGAAATATGCTCAATCATCATCTCTCACACTCCAAACAGAAAGCAAAGGTCATCATCATCAAATCATAGCTCATCCCTTCTCCCCCTACCTTCTCCCTCCCCTGTCCCCAAACCGCCTCCTCCACAACCCCCTTCACGGTCTCCACCCCATCCCTACACAGCCCCGCCGCCGTAACCTCCCCTTAACAACCCCACTAACAAACCTCCAGCAGCTCCCCACCGGATCCCTCCTAACACCCTGTACAACATCCATAACATCCCCCAAAACACTCCCCTCCCTTCCCGCGCCTTCTTCCACCTCCTCCAACTCCACCCGTGCAACCCCTCCAACACCGGCGCGTTATCCTCCACTATCCAATGGCCCTTCAACTGCCCTTCCGGCGACGCTCTATGATTCAAACCGCGTTCTACGCCGTCTTTGGATAGCACGTGCCGCAATTCGCGCTTGCGAGACGACGGTTGCGCCGCCCACCATTTTTAACGACGCGGAGCATTTCGGATTGCATTTTATTCTTCGAGGAGTGGTGAGTGTGGACGTAGTACGGGTGGTGCAGGGCGCTGATTACGAAGTCGATGCATTTTTCCGCTGCGGGGTCTAGCTCCTCCTCTTCTTCCGAGTGTTTGGCGGAGGCATTATCGACGCCGGCGAAAGAGCGGAAGAGGCGCGTGTACTCCCTCTCGTGCTTCCCTTCTTCTTCTTCGCCGTCGTGGGGGTAGTATCAGCCTCCCACGCTTCGACGACGGCGCGGACGGCGAGTTGCGTCATTACCGTCGCTACGAGCCCGGCGGGATGCTGTAGTACATTCGTAAAATGGTCTTTGCTCAGTAAACTATGTGAAGGGCAGAGTGACGTAGAGTCAGCGCGGAATACGTCGAACTGATTCCCCTCTTTATCCAACATATCATGGCTCGCCACCGTCAACGTCTCCCGCAACTTCTGCACCACCGGCAACATATACGGACTCAAAAAGCTGAACGTCGCGCTATCCACCGCTTTCGAAATCCTTTGTATAATATCGAAATCGAAGTCGAAATCACCTGGAATAAGTGTCGGTAGTGATAATGAGGGGGGAGGCGGATGAAATAGCGGACGAAATGGTATCGCGCAATTCTAGTATCGGTTTCACGTTCGATAAAAACTCGGAGGGCGCGTTGGAGATGTAATCCCACGCCGTGTTAGATTCGTCGAGGAGGTCTGTTGTCGACCACGCTAGGTTCGATAATGGTACTGATTCTTCGCCCGAAGAAGTAGAGGGGAGTGGAGTGGTTCGGTGATCCGAAGGCCATGTGTTCGTGTTCTTCATCACTTGCCCCTCCAATCTTCTCACTCACATCCCCTTCGTGTTTTGCTTCGTCGTCGTGGTGCGAAGGATGTCTCCGATGATGATGGTGCCCCGGCCGCTCTTTCTCCTCGCGCAGCTCGAGCTTTCGTACTTCCTCATCAATATGTTTCCTGTGCGCTTCGTCCTCCTGCGGCGCTGTTCCCTCTTGCTGCTTGAGTTCCTCGGAGGACTGCGTTATGCCCATGATGTAATCGCGCAGGCCGGATGGTATTATCCCCGACGGTATGAGGAGAGCTGGTCCAGGAGGGATGTGGAAGTGTCGCCGATGTTACCGCGGGCGTCTTTGAGTCTCTAAAACAAAACAGAATATCATAGTCGTTAGTATACTTCGTTTCCTCAAGAGCTAATATATAAATGAACGGGAAGAACTAGGGAAGTGGAGGTGTGTTTTCGTACGTCTTCAAGGTCCGCAAGGCTAGTCTGCGGGTGCTCAATCCCCTGCGTCGCCGCCTTATCATTAACGTCCCAACAGCGAATGCCAAAGATCTCCGTCCCGAACGTCCCCGTAACGACCGGCGCGATCTGCCGCCCCTCCGGCCAACCTTTACCGCTTTATCCCCGTATACAAAAACACCCGTTTCCCCCAGCAAGTGCATCGCCAATTCGACGTAATTCGAGTGCGCCGCGAAGTCGTCGAGAACGTGTAGTACGCCACGAGAAGAATATAACTCTCGTACACCATCTTCGGGTCGTCTTTGCGGCGGCCTTCGCGGCCGATTTTATGCATTTTGAGAGCGTACGGCGTATGTATCCTGCGGCGGTAATTCGACGGCGTGGGGGCTGGCGACGAGGTTTAGCATGCCGTTGTCGTGGTCTACTTCCCATTCTTTCTCATCCCGACGTCCTCAACCGTGAATCTAACTCCGCGTTCCCTTCAGTCTCATACCCCTTTGTATTATCAATGTGCTCTTCGTGTCTATAAGCACCCAGCCGCTCTTCGTAACCTCAAACTCGCCGGTCGCAGACCCAAATTCAACATACCCCAAAACGCCTATTACGGCGCGCGCGACGGCTTCGGGACCAGTCGGAGCACCCCCGCGTCGATCACCTGCGAGAGGTCGCGCAGCCAGGAACCGAAGTAGATCACGCGGACGTCGTGGTCGGAGAAGTTGGCCTTGGAGGACGTGGATTTGGGGATGGAGAGGAGACGGATGTTATGTCGCCGTGCAGCCAGTTTGTACCCTTCACGGGGATGAGGGGGTATGGAACCGGCGCCGAAGCGTGTGCTGTTGTGATGAAGAGGAGGAGGAGGAGGATGGTGGGGAAGGGGAGAAGGGGAGAAGGGCGGTGTTGAACCGGGCATGTGGCCGCCCTGGGGGGGGTGGTTTAGATAACTGCGTTGAGCGGTTCAGGTCTTTGGGGGGCGCCAAGTGGGATCGCCACAAATGTCGTTGAAAGGCGCTTTAAGGGTTACACAGCAGTGGTAGTGTCAGAATCGAGCCATTGCTATAAGATATATAAGCTTTGAAGAAGACAGAGGGCCGTGATACTCAGAGAGAATGAATTAGAAGGGGGTGAGCAGAGGAGTTGTTGAAACTGAAGAAAGAGAAGAAAATTTTGCGGTCGCCGTTGATTGGTGATATATATTTATTTATTTAATTACTTCGCAGTTGCTTCTATTTTAGTGGACGGAGCAAAAGAGCCGCTGTTATCAACTCCCACGTAGACAAAAGAGGACGTGGCGTAGTGAATGTGGTTAGTGCCGTATAGATAAAGTGGCTGGTGATTCTTGCTCGACAGGCATCTATATCTCGCGATCCGGAAGTTTTTTGATCATAGCAGAGCGCATTCCCTTTTTCTTTCTTTTTTTTTTTTTCTCTTTGTAGCAATCTCTTGTAAAGCGGTTATCGGATATATACAAATAAAAAAAACATCTTCGTGAATTGGCGGGAAGTTGTCTAATATTGGCATTTAACACCTTTCGTTTTTTAATCACATGATAGATCATGATTGGAATCGTGACAGCCATGTCGGCCAACAGGCGAGCCATTCTTCATAATTGAGGCTCGGCTCCAGGGTCGCTTTCCTCTTCTTCCGTCGGAGGGCCACCGAGGATTTGCTTTCCAGACGCGGTCGGAGATGAAGAACTGATCCTCTGCTGCGGGCGATAGCTAGGATGACGAGCGAGCTCCGGGGGGGGGGGGGGGGGGGGGGTAACGGCTCGGCTGCGGAGGCTGCTGCCTTCTGTTTCTTTCGGGGAGGACGTTGTATCTCATCAGCCGCGCTCCTCTTTCTCGTTCTGCTATGATAACGAGCGCTCTTCGATGAGCCAAGAATGGTCCTTTAGAGCCGTTACCAGCAGCGCCGCCTGTGCCGTCGCCACCACCACCGCCCTGTGTCGCCGCCGGCGCTGTCATCGCGCCTTCAGAGGAGCTAGTCTGCGTGGACTCATCCGAGCTTCCGTCTTCCTCAAGACCTTTTCCTTCTTCTTATCCTTCTTATCCTTCTTATCTTTTGTCACCTTCTCCTTCTCCTTCTCCCTCTCTTTCTGTCTTTCTTGTCTCTTCTTTTTCCCCTTCTTATTCATCTCTGGGTTACCGCCGTCTTCCGAGACGTCCTGTTTAGTATCTCCGCCTCCATCCTTGTCCTCCTGCTTTATCGTAGGATCGCCGCCGCCGCTTCTTCGCTTCTTGTCTCCTGCTCCTCCTCCGCCGCAGTAGCTCTTCTCTTCCGCCTCCCCGAAGCCCCTCCTCCTGTCGCGCCGAGGACGGCGCCTTGAGATCCTCGACCGCGACGACGGACTGCGCCAAGAGCGCGTGCATACTGGAAGCGGTAACGACAAAGTATCCGTGGGCTGGCATCGCGGGCAACGGCGTCGTTCATCTCCGCGCTGTTGTTGCTACCGGTGCGCTTGCGGGGGCGGTAGTAAATCGTTACCTCGAGGGCTGAAGCGGTATACGGACCCGGAAGAGAAGAAGAAGCATGTATCCTTTGGCGGCATCCCGGAGTGGGCAAAGGTATTCGCGGGCTTTGTGCCGTCGGCGGGGGTCGGGGGATCTGCCGTACGTCGACGGTGAAGCCGGCGTCATTTACGTGAACGTCGGGCGCCGCGGAGGGAGCGAAGCAGGAGGCGACTAACCCCTCGGAGATCCCGCGGGTGGCGGAGATATCTTTCGCTAGCTTTTCGAAGTCCTGACGGCCGAGTGTGGCGAGGAAGTCCGTGAATGTCTCCAACCCTTTTTCACAGGAGGTGCTCGCCGGGATCGTCGGGGTAAATTACGGCGACCGTGACGGGGCGCGGGGGAAAATTGCCTCTGCGGCGTCGAAGACGTCGGTGCGGGCGGGAAGAACTGCTTGTCATCCGTTCAACGGTCTTTTTTCGCCCTTTTTAGGAATGATTTAAGGTGCTTTGAAAGTTGGGGTTGCGTTTGATGAGTTGTTAAAAAAAAAAAGCGATGGAATGAATATGTGCAGCGGGTGGGTGTCGCGAAAGTGTTAAGGTGTTTTTTGTTCTTTATTGTTGGTGTTGTTTGTTCTGTTTGATTTTTGTCGCTGTCGTTACTGGTGTATGGTGAGATCTCTCAAGTTGTGAGCTTTTTGAATTGTGGGTGAAGAGAAGAAAAAAAAGGGTTTTAAAAAATTTACTGCCTCTTTTTTTTTTTAATTTTTTTTATTTTTATTTTTTTTTTATTTATTTTTTTTTTTATTTTTTTTTTTTTTTTTTATTTTTTTTATTTTTTTTTTTTTTTTTTTTTTTTTTTTTTTTTTTTTTTTTTTTTTTTTATTTTTTTTTTTTTTTTTTTTTTTTATTTTTATTTTTATTTTTATTTTTATTTTATTTTTATTTTTATTTTTACTTAATTTATTCTCCAACCTACTTTTCTTCCTTTCTCTCCGTATTCCATCCCTTCGCAACCCACAAATATATGACAAACTGTTTAGAGGTAGTAGAAACGCAACGGCCCTGACGATGCCCTCATCAGGCATCACAGGCCAGTTAATATGTAGGAGCATCGGCTTGAAAGAAAGGCGTTATAGTTAATGTTTCTTTCTTTGTCTCACCTTCAAACGTCGCAGACGCTTTCCGTATTTTTTTGTCCAGGGTTTTGAAAGCATAAACGACGCTTTTGCGGTATGGAACCCCCACCCCTTGGTGCCCCTTCGTGAATTGGAGTTGGAAATTTTGATAATATAAACGCGTACATACTCAGAAACAAAATGGCAGAGAAAAAAAAAAACAAAAAGGAGAGTTTTTTTTCCACTTCAAGTTAACAATTGATCATGAGATCGAATACGGTTTTAATATACCAGTAAGATGCTCGTTCCTGAAAAAAAAAGCCCAGTGGAATAGCGGGCGTTACGTTTATCTAAACGATTTAAAGGAATGTTCTTAATCTCGCTGTGATAGATCAGCTAGTGTATAAAATGTCTTATATGAAAATTTGTGGATTAGCTTGGACTTTGGAATCCGATATAAATGCCTCAAGATCCACGGGCCAGAAGAAGAGGTCGATAGCTAGTGACCGAAGGAAAAAAAAAAAAAAGTGACACTCTGGTTATTGATACGAATCACGGTTTGCTTGAAATATATACAAGTATCCCCCCGGATCCCTCTTATTGCATATTGTCGAATCGATTAAATACAGTATATAATCATCCGACTTCGCCTCTTGTCAATCAATCTCTCCATAAGGAACGAAGACTGCCATCTTGGACAGTAGCCGAGCCTTCTCCTGGAGGGTTCAAAACGATCCCAAACCCCTTTCATCTTCTTCGTCCCCCTCTCCTCCTTATCTGGATCTGGAGTATCCTTGCTATTCGCTGCTGAGCTAGCCTGCCGGCCTCCTCCACTTTCTTCCGGGAGTCCCAGGCAACTCTTTCATCCGCTATCCTTTTAAGTCTTCTGCGGCAGTCGTAGTAGCGCCTCTCAGTTTCTAGGTTCGTCAATTCCTCCCTGACTTTTAGAACTATCCACCTGCGGGTCGGCGGATACGTAGAAGTTCGTCGCTGCTTTTATGTAATTGTCGAATGGGAGTCGTCGCTTTCTTCTTCTTCTTCCGGGACCAGTATCATCCTTCGCCTTCACCTGCATATTAATACCTTTCTAACTTCTGTTTATCCGCTTCGTCTATTGGTTCCTGTGCTTCGAATTCACATTCCAGCCGGCCACGTTCTCTTTTCTCCTGTCCGGCGACCATTAAATCCTCCATACACGTAGTAGCGGACCTCTCTATAGCGTCAAGCAACTCCCCCATAAAAAGGCCGCAGGATACACCTTACCGGAACTAGGTACTGTAACTGTGAATCGTACCTACCTAGTTATAATATTATAGGAAAAGGTTCACGATCTAAATATTCTGATACAGATGCACGGGGCAGATAATATCTAGCAGCAAGTTCAAATCTAATTTTCGTTTCCTCGCCATGCGTTTTTCAATTATCCTTTAAGAGAAATTACGACGGCTATCTTGGCTGGCAACCGAGCCTTCTGTCGAGCGTTCAAATCCTCTCGAACTCGCCGTCTTCATGCCCTTCTGCCGCCGAATCCGAGTCCAGCACGGTGCTGCTATCCGAGGTGGGTCCAGATGTATCTTCACAGCAAGCGTGGGTTTGGGGAACCCGGCGGGGTGACAGGGCCGGCCGCGGAGGTTGCTGCCGCCCTCTTTGCTTTCTTAGGCGATGATATCGGCAGCTCTTTCGTCCGCGAGTCTCCTCCTCGTATCTTCTTCTTCTTTCCGTTTCCCAGCGCGCCGGTGTCCTCCGCAAATCCGAACCACCCTCTCTCATTCTTCTCCGACGTCCCGTGCCGCACCGGCTGCTCCTCTTCCTCGTCTCGCTTTCCTCCGGCAAAGCCCTCCTCATGGTCCGCCTAAAAACCCTTCTAACCTCCTCGATTCTCGCTAGCATACGTAACCAGCGCATGCATACTATACCCGTCTCATTTACGAGGCCCTTTGACGGTCCTAAGCCCTAAGATCTCGCGCGGGTGGCGGGGGTGTTGGTGGACTGGAACGAGTGCCGGCCATGGATGATATATAGATGAGTAGATATTAGATTG
>AZLU01000126.1:0-30374 GCA_002224055.1 Pezizomycotina sp. ARF18 | reverse complement strand
CGCTATTATGCGCCTTTATATTCAAACCCTTTGGACACCTGTGAAACATGTGGAAGAATGATCGCAATGCAAACATCGCGACCAGCACGGAATAGTGATAGTAACCCAATTAAAAGCCAATAATAATACCCCTGCCATAAGAAACTTGAGAACCGTACAAATCGACAAAGAATATAGAGAGACTAAAACAACGCAACAACAACCCCACGCACAACGACAAGTTCCCACCGTACCCCTCCTAATGCCAGCTTTAACGCCAGCATTCGTCTGCAAGGGCAGCGGTATCGGCGTAAAGCAGCAGTAGGACTCGGCGTAACCGAAGAAGCAAGCGTAGAACCATACGCGTAACTGAACGTAGAGCTAGATGTCGAGCAAGCGGGTAGCAGTTAGGAATTTCAGACGGAGGAGGGCAGGATTGGTGTCCTGGCTAGGTATTGGGGCGGGATTAGGGTTGGCGACATCGATAGGAAGGGTAGCTGTAAGGGAGGGAGTAGCGGTTGGGGAAGGCGTGGCGGTAGGATTAGGGCCAGCGGTGGCGGTTGGCAGGGGAATCGGGGTGGAGGTCGTCGGTACCGGGGCAGGGCTGAAGGTGGCATTGCGGCCGCAGGAGGCGAACCGAGCTGGGCTGGAAGGCGGAACCGGAGTCGAGCTCACACCCACTGTACCGCTGCTCGTTGACGTTCGCCTCCTTAGTCTGTAACCCGTTATCGCAAAAACGGCAAACACACCATCCTACATACCCATAAATACAATTCCCGCAGAATCCGCAAACACCAGGTCCCTCCGTCCTTCCACGGATCCTTTTTACACCACGCCGGTAGCTCCGCGTTAGCCTCCTTATTCAAGTTCGACACGACTCTATTCCTCTTATCAACCAGGACGCGTGATTTATCGAACGTGCAGAACTCGGAATTTTCATCGCAGCGGATTTTTATAGGTTGCGCCGGCGGAGGCGCATTGAGGCTATCGACGGGCGGTTGAAGTCGTGGTGTGGGAGAGTACGGCGTCCTGGCAGATCGAGTTGACGCAGATGCTGCAGGTGGGCCGCAGGTGTTGTCGGATCTGGTTAAGTTCGACGGTGTGCGGGCCGATTGTGTGCGTGCTTTGTCGCTGCAGTCGTTTCGACGCAGACTATTGTTTGAAGTAGCTGTTGGAGTCTGACTCGGAGGCGGCGAAGAGAGGGAGGCAAGGTGAAGGGATAAGACGAGAGAGGAGACTGTGATCTTCATTATGTGAGATGACTTTTGGTGTGATAGATTAGAAATGCTAGGATGGAGGAGAAACTTGCGAATGGATTATTTTGTACAGTCGCCTCGGAAGTAAAAGAGAATAAACCAGGGAAGATGGATGCTGACGAATGGCAATAACAATAATTGGAAGCTGGCATTTTCATGGACTTATATAGAGTGAAATGAGGATAGCCGCCGCGGGGTAGCGCTCTGGGGTGTACGCCACAGGGCGGGCAGTTATAGCTTACCAGGAACTTGAACACGAACGACCATGGAATCCAGCGCCAAAATCCGGGAAAAGGTCGAAGCTACCCCAAACAATCTATTTTATAACTCGAACTATGTTAAGATACGCGCGCAACGCCCCGGTATAGATGTTCCTGAACGGTGCCCGACGTGGGCCACTAATAACTATTCGGTTGAGTGGGGGTTTCCTCGCGCTCGTTGCTAAGCGCCGAGTGCATGGCTCAGCCAATTCGCGCTTTTTGGATCAAATTTTCCCTTCGTTATTCATGCACTGATAATAACACTTCACCGCCTCCTAAGATCATAGAAGGTGTATTCTAGGATAGTGCATGCGGAGAATATGTTGTTATCTACTCTGCTACTATCGCACTCTTTGAATACGAGGCCCGGAAATGGCGGTACTCTTGCCCCCCCCCCCCCGAGTCCTTTGACCTAATTTTACTATCTCCTCACTTCACCACAGGCTGAATAAGCTTTATCTTGCATCTTTTTTTCTTTTTATTTTCCATGTACCTTCTTTTCAGACGCCGAAAAAATATTCGCCTCATTGGGTTGATATACATACAGTCATAACAGGCGAACAAAAGAAAAGAAAGAAAAGAAAAGAAAGAAAAGAAAAGAAAAGAAAAACAACTCGAAAAGAACTGAGCATTAAAGGAATACATTTTGAAAGAAAAGGGCTTCCGAGAGCATAGATAATCAAGACGTATTACAATAAGCAGTGCGAACTGGAGTACTAGTACATGATAGAGTGAAAAGAGAAAAAAAAAATGAGAAAGTAAAAGTTTCATACGAGAAGAAGAAAGCTACTATACCTGCATTGGAGAAAGGCTTTTCTCCTAACAATTGCACTTTTTCAGTAACGGGGTTCATCGCCCAAACGTTCGTCGCCCAAGTTCGTCTGTCGGTCTATAACCGTCACATGCATTGTACTGCCCTAGTATCCCCATGTTTCCCCTGGCACATGTTCTCAATCAAATCTTCAACATCGCCTTACAAACTCCTCGGTCGCCAGTTCCTGTTAGCGTTTCAGACTGAGGAAAACTTAACCTTCAATCTCTATCCCGCCCCGTTCTTCAGTCCCGGCGTCGAACGTGTAGGTCCTCTTCACACCGTCCAGCTTTTTATACTCTACCTTCTTGCATATTTCATCTACGCCCTCATAACAGTCTTCGTCTGTCTCGCCCAAGATCCGACGGCCCGCAGCCCTTACGGCAACTTCCGGAGGGCGCGCCTCGGGGTCAATAAATGGGCGCTGTTCTGTGGCATTGTTCGTGAGAACCTGGATCTGAGCTAAGCTCGTTGGCGCCGTCTGGGATACGACGCCAAGGGCCAGAACCGGACTCTCTTCCGAAGCCTTGAGGCGGTATCGTCGCGTCGTTGTGAGCGGCTGCATGTTCCTGCTGATTGGAGGGGTGGTGGAGGCCGGTTACGATGTCGTTTCGGAGGCGGTGGTGGAGGTTGCATTGCCCGAGCGCTGAGCGGACTGGCATTGCTGAGTCCAACGAGGCCGCAAGGTAGATAACCGGAGGATTTTTGGATCATTACCGCCGAATGCTAAAGATTTAATCTACGAAGCGACGGGAGGAGGATAGGTAGTATTAGCGGCCAGGAGTTCGGTATTTTCTCTAATTTTAGGAGAAAAGTTAAGCTTGAGCGTACAAATTTAAACTTGTTTGACGCGATGGGGATTGATAGGGGCATATCATCTCGCTCTTATACCCATGGATCCCCGAAAGTTGAGGAAATCATAATGTTGACAACTGAGAAGGTCGTGAAATTTAACCTACGAAACATCATGATCATAATTTAACCGATTGAAGCTGTTCTCCGTCATTATAACCAGATTATTCTCGGCCAAAGCAAAACAAATCCGGCTGTTTATCTTCACCGATATTGGTACGGAAACATTAGCCTTAGTTATGGTTTCGTTGGAAGCTTACTTATCCTGTCGTTTCATGAAAGCAAGCAGTGTTTTGGTTCTTAATACATATACCCGAGAAACCCGGTAAATTCTCCGAGTAAATCGATGCGCCGGCCAGTAGTATTTACATCTGCGGCGCAGCATTAAGCAGATATTCCTTATGGCATATCCGGGCAATTTCACGATCCAAAAGCATACGAATGCATTTAGCCCGTTAAACCTCTACAATATATTCAGTTACCCGGCAAATTTCTTTTATACAGATTCGGGTATCTCTATACAGCTTTAATAATCTTAATGAACCCGTAAATAAAAACGTAATAAGTTAGGTGACTCGAAACAGGCCCATTACCTGCCAAACAAACATTTCGGCGATTTACATTCATAAACGAGGAATTAGCCTTTAATACTGTCTCCTTCTGGAAGCTTAGCTTGTGTTTCAACCGGTGTTTTAATTGCTTATATAACGAGAAGGTCGCTTAAATGGCCGCAATGTAAGTTGATGGCGCTATTTAAGATGCCGTTTTGCACACCCGATGCATTCGCAATGCGTTTAGCCAGCTCAACCTTTTATAATATATCCAGTTACCCGGCAATTCTTTATGCTGATTCGGGTATCCCTATAGACAGTCACCGTTAACGTTCCTGGAAGAGCCCTCGAAGGGTACTATAATAGCTTGAGAAAGCTTTTTAATTTTGCAACTTTCGGATGGAAGGCGCCCTTCTATGGAACGCGGTTGGGCACCCTTATAGTTATCTCAAGTTCGAAACGTCGTTTATAAGCTATGGACTCTACATTCTGAGCAGTGGTATACGTAATATAATATAATACTTTGATGAAATATATCCTATTAATTGCCCTTTTTAAAAAAAAATTGTACAGTTAAATGTTTATACGAAAACAACCCACCGATAAAAATTAAGCAATATGAAATATGAACAACTATTTAGAAAGAAAAGAGAGACAGTAAAATATGATCACAGGGAAAATAAACCCCTTGCAAATTCTTCCAACATAACCTCCACTCCACTGCATCCCCTCAACCTGATCGCAAAAACTTCCCGACATGAGGTAATCAGTCCATCGTCCATCGCCGCGTTAAACTCCGCGTTGCATTTTTTGCAATTCTTCTTCGCCAATTCCTTCTATATCTCCCGATGTACCTTTTTGCACCTCCCAGACCACTTCACACACATCCGTCGCTAGATCATGCTCTCCTTCGCCTTCCTCTGAGCGTCTTCATCGGCGTTGTACCGCCATCAGCCAATCCACAGCAGCATCCGGTACCGGACGCAGCGTAGCCATCTAGACCCTTATCAGGCATTCGCGACGATAGATTTGGACGACATGATTGCGCAGCCCACACGATCTCGGGAGTGGTCGTGGTGACGGCGCTCAAAATCCGGGATTGCATCCATCCATTATCCGCAGGACGGCTCTTTTGAACTTCTTTGGCGGCGGCAGTCTTCAGCTCCTTGACGTCGTATTTGTCGCATCCGTACATTCGGACATTTGGTAATCTGCGCGGCGACGTCCGGTCGACTTGGCGTCTGACAGGGGCCGGAGTCGGAGCTTCGGACCGTTTCTCTCGCTTTCTTCGAGGACCATGTTGATCTCTTGGTCGCGGCGGGTGAAGCTGGGCGCTTCTCCGGCGTTCTGGTTGATGACTTCCGAGCCACCGTAACCGTTCCGGTACAGGCTCCGCGGCGGCGCGGCGGTAGCGTCGTCACCTTCCGCATGATTGCGAACGTCCACCGCCTCCTAGGCGGTGGTCGAGTCATCGAAGTCAAAATTGACAAGAAATTGACCAAACGTTCGGGATTTCTGTCGACCATAGTGTACGTCCCGGTTTGGCCTCCTAGAGAAAATACACCGAGTGTCACTTTTACTCGAAGCCAGCATCGCCGGATTGTAGAAAAGGCGGTTTACCTCGAAATCTCCGTCGAACGCTCGCGCGAAAACTTCGGACTGGTACAAATCACGGCTTTGCCACCCTGAAGTCCTGGCCGCCGCACTTCAGGGTGAGGTCGGAGACTTCCAGGTATCTTTTAACCTGTCATATTGGGGACGACGGTAGGGCGCGTTCGATATGGAGATGAATATCTTGCGGAGTTCGTGGCAGCTGGAACTCGAATGCGAATTAATGTTAGCGGTGGTAAGGATGTTGAGGGTGGAGTCGGCTTTATAGTGCGGTGGTGATCTTGGAAGGAGCGGATAAGGTAGCGTTGGACGGTTCGAAACTTAATGAAGAAGGTGGTGAAAGGAAAAAATTGTTGTGTTATTGGGTGTTGGGTTGGTGGAGAAGGCGGTTTGGGGCAATGGTGGTGAAAGTGAGAGGGAGGAGGGGGGGGATGAGCTATGGTTTGATGACCATGGAACTTGCTTTTTGTTTACAGTGTGAGAGATTAGCTTTAGCACATCTTTTGCTTACAAGCGTCAATAATACTGGTAGTATCTTTCTAGTTATATAGTTATAATACAAGTTAATCACACGATAGCTACCCGAGGGGTTTTTATTATAGTAAGGCTAAATACTTCAGTTCCACGTTCATGTTCAAATAAGCATCGACGATACATGAATGCCGTATAGTGAGGCGAGTTTTTATTAATTAATAGCCATATAGCCAACTGATACAGTACTTGAAGCGTTTTGTGACTTGAATTAGAGGTCTGATAAAGACAGCATACTGCTAATCTATCTTAAATTATAAATGATTAAAACGATTTTGTAACGTCGTTATGCTTCCTGTGTGGTGTCGAATTCTTGAAGGCAAGAAAGGAATAACGGAAGGCATCGAGTAAGTTTTAAGGATTGAGATTACGCTCTGTTGAACCCCGGCTTCTCCGCGACCCCCGGAGAAAAAAGGGGGCGACACCGCACGGCCAGATTGTTGCGCAATTATGGCACTCCAACACCACCCGCTGCAGTAGTTTGCTCGCTGCCTTATCACACCGCGGACGGTCCCCAAGACGCAAACGAAACTCGTTGTTGACGCTCCCGTTCTCCGCGACCCCCGGAGAAAAAAAGGACGGCGACACGCACGCCAGATTGTTTGCCGCATTATGGCACTCCACACCACCGCGCTGCAGCGTAGTTGCTCGCTGCCTTATCCACCGCGGACGGTCCCCGGGCGGCAAGAAAGCAACGAAACTTGTTGTTGACGCTCTCGATCAAGGTTATCCATGCCCTACGTCCCGCGTCCGTTGCAGCCTGCTTATCTCTGACTAGCTCCGCTTTGTCTTCCTCAAGTTGGCGCTCTCATCCAGGACTTGTAGGCCTGCTTCGTCAAATCTTCTAGCGACTCCTGCAACCCATCGATGGTGATCTCCTTGATCGATAGCGCCTCCTGCAGATGTCGATGTGCGCGTCGTATCTCGACAGTAGCTCATGATACCCCGCCAAGTTTATCGGCATCTGGGCGCACAGCACAAGGGGCTCACGCAGTCCTTTATCGCTCTGCGGCGTGGGTACCGTACACTAGGCGGACAGTTCCGGGGCAAAATCCATTCCGATACCGTTTAGCGGCGAACTTGCTCGCGCGAGGCGCTTGAGGTCCGGAACAGCATTGTCCGCGAGCGGTAGACGGACGCGTTGTTGACCTGCGAATTCACGGAGGCTCGATTGGCCGTCGCTGTCGCGTATCGCAGGTGTAAGGAAACAGAGGACTTCTCGACATGGCGGGTCCCTCGTCGGGTAGGTTGACGACGCCTTCGGCGACTCCTGCGGCAGGTATTTGCTTTAAATTAGAGATGCCCGCCTCAGTATTATCATTTTGTCTAGAACCCGTTACGTTGAAAGGACCGCCGCAAGCCTTCTTGAAAAATTCGGACTGCGAGCAAACGTACTTTGTGGACTTGAACGTACGGTCGCAGACTTATTTGGAGGTCGCTGTAGTCGGTGGAATTCTTCATCGCCGCCACACCGGCGGGCATCGTGTACCTGAACACGAGGCGTTTGATCTCTACGTTTCTGTACGAGAGTGATGGGGTTTGAGGGAGGGAGAGGCTTGCCTTTGAATGCAAGACGGAGAAAAATTAAAACGTGCAAATGGTTTTTGCCTCCTTGGCATTTATGCCTCGGCGAAAAGTGCGACATTCTTCGGCGAACTCAGTTGTCGCCTCACAAGTTTAAATCACCATCGGCGCTCTGGAGCACGACGTCACGAAATCCTCCGCGAGACGTAACGACTACACCGCCGTCTGATCTCTCTATCCGCAACGTCGCCCGCCGCCGCGCCCACGCCAGGACCTGCGTACGCCGTCAGTTTTGATATGAACGAGTACGAACGTTAGCTGATGTTCCGGAAGCGGCTGTCTACGTCACAATCACACGCACGCGGCGGCGGGAGTCTCAAACGGAAGTTGAACGGGGTACAGCAGGAAAGAGATAACTTCCAGTTCCAGCTTCACGACTCGCGAAAGAATCGCGTTGGTCGCCGATTCAAGCGTTTGAGGCGCACGCTCGCCCGTAACGGCTGCGGAGGTTGCGGAGAACCGTTCAACATCAGTCTGTGCAGCACAGAGGAAGGATTCAGTAAGGGGGAGATCGTCCTTTGCTGCGCGGATTGCCAGCAAGCTTAAGACCAGTAAGAAAAAAAAAAAAAAAAAAAAAAAAACTGAAGACAACAACGCGCCGCCCGGATTCCTACAAATCCCCTTTATCTTCTTCTCTATCTTCCCCTTCCTAGTCACGATTAAACCGAAGCTATCTTTAGCTTTATGTAGATGCAAATTTCATATTTTGTTTTCATATTTTCTCACATACTAAGTACATGTACTTTAGTTTTCTTCCATTTCTCGAATTATATATTTTTTCATCTGTACATTATATTAGGCAACATATATTCAAATTACTTCTTAGGGTCCCGAACTATTTACTTCTTTGTCAAGTCAATATACAGCGAACCCACTACATTTTCCAATTCGCTTTATCCTAGGGGAAATAATATATGTCAAAGCTAGACCTCCGAATCATGTAATATCCAGCCTAAATACCTGCAAGACATGCCTCTTCGTTTGGCTCGATCGAGCTGGGGTTTGGTGGGAAGCCTGAGGGGCGTACGCTAATAAATATACCTCTTGGTTCTCGAACAAGGTTTTCTCCTTAACCCAAACAACAGTAATATTTAATACAGCTTGGAGATGCATTGCTCGGAGCGATGAAGAAGGGACATTCCGCGTCTGAGGGAGCAGTAAGCCAATGGGGGCTTACCTACCCCGCTTCTTCCAAAGAACTTGTTCAGCCTCGAGCGAGCATCTTTTCCTTTTCAGAGCATACTCGGTTGAGTCTCGTGCTGCGTAAAGGGAAGTATATAAAAGTTTAATAGACAGTTGTTTTTTGCCTTTGAGGAACTCGAGCCTCATTTTCTATCGAACTGAGATAATGGCCGGTGATATCGCCCAATATATCACCCGAGTAGTGTACGTGTGTCCGGTGGTGAAGACACACCCGTCGCGATCAACAGTCGAACGGCCTTTACATCTAATGTGATTGGCAATCGCGTCGACGGGAACAATAATACTCAGATCAACGCGACAATTTTACAAAATGAAGGCAAGTACCTCTTGAATTCTAGACGTGAAACAAACTACTAACGGCATCCTCCACAAAAGACGAAGCGGAAGACATCTTACGTTGGCTTTCCACTATTGAATTTGAGAGGCACCATAAACATGCAAAAGCGTGAAGAACGCCGGGGACGTGTACATGGTTGTTGGGAAGCGAAAAGTATCTCGATTGGCGGCACGCTAGTGCTTCTGGAATATTATGGCTACGCGGAGATCGTAAGTAGAGCGCTATTCGCCGTCACATCATCATGCTTGGGCGGAGAGTCTAATCACAATTTCGAGGAAATAGCTTGGAGAGGCAGAACAAAACTTGTGTATGTCAATCGACGGCATCAAAATTCCTTCCGGGATGTATGTACTAATCAGCCTTATAAACCCGAAGGTCTTCCATGATAGACGACTTGCTTGAAATACGAAAGTCGAGGCCCTGCAGAGGATCAACAGGCGATTGCGTACTTCTACTGCGATAGGAACGAGTCTGTAAGGAGAGATCCAGCGGAAATATTTCGCTCGTTGCTAAGGCAGCTTTCCTGGATGCGAGTTCCCTCAACATAGAAAATGGAAATCAGCCCTCAATAGTGGCGGAATACAAGAAACACTCAAGCCGAGGGTTCACGTCAGGTCAATGAGAGTCTAGCGAATGCGTCGAAATAATCTATGACCTAGCAGTGATTCACCCGCAGATCACCGTTATCATTGATGCTCTTGATGGGCTATAGCAATCCGCGAGACGGTGTGTTTTGGACAGCTTGCAGGACATGGCGAGACGTTCGGATGCTGTAATCAAGATTTTGTGTCGAGCAGAAATGAGGACGATATTCTGCTTCAACTCGAAAGTAGCCTATTTCATTGTATCCAGCCTGACGATAATACAAGCGAATAGCAGTATTTGTTACCCAGGAACTGGAACCTTATGTTTGCAAGAGGAAACTTTTGCGAGGAAATGTTGGTGCATGGGATCCATTGTACATGTACATTAAGATTAATTTGTACGGATGAAGATTGGGAAGGTATAATATCTGAGTTGATTTGTGTAACGGAAGATACCGCTTTATTGGCGCCGCAGGTATAACGGCCGTCTACCACCAACATCCGTTCGCGGCGGTTAACCAAACAAGATATCGAATGGCTCTCAAGCAAAATCAATGTATTAATTGAACTAGACCTCCATTGGGAATTCGTGTTCATGTGTTTCTTTCTTTGCCTGTCTTCTCGAGTTCGTTGTTCTCCCTCTTTTCTTTATATCCTCTTTAAATTTCGTTACCGCAACCGTTAAAGACCTCTAGCGTAAGTAGGCTTCAAGTTTATCCTCCATTAAGATACAGGTCTCAGTTAACAACGACTAAATTAGCTCCGGCGGATAGTTAGCCAGCCCGTTAGAAAACTATGAAGTCCACGTCTATATATAGCACTCTACCCTGCCTCCAAATCCTGGATATAGGTCCTCCTTGCTTGGAAAGCCATAAAGTCGTTGGGTAGTCCTTTACCTTGTTGCTTTTTCTTTTCCCTGATTGTATTCGCTTTCGAATTCTCCGAGTCTTTTGGCTAAAATTCTCAAAAATCGTCCGGCCAACGAACATCTTGTGGTTATCCCTTCAGGTTTATTGAGATGTATCTTGCGCTCTATTCACTTTACCATGGATCTATTACCTCTTTCATCGTATTCTTTTTTCTTGATCTCCTCCGATTTATCATGCGTTCTTGCCACACCGCCCCGAAAACATAACTCAGTTTCTCATCTACGGACCCGGACCGACAAATTCTCAAAGAATCGAATCCTACCGATGCTGATACAGACCCGCTCCTCGCAGACCCGCTTCTCACAAAAACAGTCCGAACCGCTGCCTCAACAGTTTCTCCATCTAGTGGAAGATGATGAGTACAAGGGAGTCTCTCTTGCTCCTCCTAAATCCGCAATGGCCATTGTGTTGGTTCGGACAAAAGTAAGGATGGGAGGAGATATTGCTCCCGAAATTGCGAGTGCCGCCATGGCGTCCTTGAGTGCTCGAGGAGCGACAAGGGAGGGCGGGGCCCGGGTAAATCGACCGACCTTAATCATTGGTGCCGAGATCCACGACAGGGTGGTTGTATGTGTCTGGGATCTACTTGGACACAGGTGGCTGCGCCGGAACATAAACCTAGAAATAATAAGAATAGTAGGTTCAAGGTTGAATGTAAAGGTACGTTCGCAGCAATGTGTGGTGCCTGTACCTGCACCGACAGGAAATACCGAACCAACTCTAAAGCCGGGGATGGAACGACGAGAACGTTTTCATCGAGGATTGTGCCAGAGAATCAACACCTTCTCCATTTCAGAAACTACGGGACAGGACCGAAACACCAAGAAAGGCGGTTCAGATCTCTATAGGGTGTTGGGGAAGATCGCGAACGGGTTTTGCCGGCGGATAGGCTAGGAGGGGGGTGACTGCGCTTGTGTGCCGGCTGAGGAAAGAGTCCTCAAATGCAACGCAAATACGGCGACAGTCATAAAAGATGGCCATGACTCGCTCAAACTCTGCAGGGAAGCTGTGCTTGCGCCTCTCAAACCCGGGTCCCCCCGAAAGAGGTAGATTTTAGGAAGAACCCTTTATAGGTCGTTGAGAGGTTGTGGGAACCCCTCGAAACCTCTCAAAAATGCGCTTTCCGACTATTCTAAAGATTTGGATGAATACGTCCGGCTCTGCATCGAGTCTGCGGGATGTGGATGTCATCCCAAGGAAGCTAGAGCCGGTTCGAATGGCGAAGGCTCCGACGGTACGCTGCTGGTCCCAGTCCAGGTACTACGCCGCAAGATAGTCACGGTGCTTACGCCGGAAAATCAGCTCACAAGCCTGCTAAGGCGTCCTCACCGCAAAATTATGCCTCCCCGGTCCACGATGTCGCCATGCTCGATGCCGATAGTCCGGTCACTTTCCATTTATCGGTCCCCGGTAGTCACGTTCAAACTCACGGAAGCCTTCTAGACAACGATTTCGTGATGCTCGATGAAGATGGTCTGGCTGCTATTACTCCCGGACCATCCGGCAGTTACTCCCAAACTTACGGAAATTCACCCGGACACGTTGGATCACTCGACGGAAATGCAACCTCATCGCATGGCAACGCCGCGAAAGTTCACGAGAAAGCGCCAAAGACAAACAAGAACCTAGGTTCTCATAAGCCGCAAAAGGTCGAGAAACAACAACAGCCGAGGAGAAAGCAGACAATCGAGAAGTCGTTGCAACAACACGCGCATGCTAACCCGGGTCCTCTCGACCATAATAACGCCGTTTCATCCAGCAGGAACAACGCCGCAACCGCTCATGTCCCTGGCGACTCGTCCGGCTATGCGGTTCCGCCTGATGACGGCCACGAGAAGTTCCAAGTGCAAAGGCTAACACGCCCCAAAATCCTAAGGTTAATA
This sequence comes from Pezizomycotina sp. ARF18, assembly GCA_002224055.1. NCBI lineage: Eukaryota > Fungi > Ascomycota > Pezizomycotina sp. ARF18. The sequence continues at coordinate 18,003 of AZLU01000126.1, read as the reverse complement.
CACATACCGACCAAACCCAACTCCTCCAGACCGCACCCAAACAGCCGACTTGCATAGTGCTAGAGCCCCACAACACCTACCCTGCTTCCCACTACGCTACCGAATGTAGTACGCGATGCAATTGTCTCGAAAAGGATCCCAGCCGGCGGTGCTCATTAGCAAACGGAGATATTGAGCGACTATGCCCGGAAAGCTCGAACCTCATAATACATGTACACAGAGCTTTCCAGTGGATGTTCTGTGAAGGTAAACTCCCTGCTGAGCTTCTTGATGTTAATATCAAATGTTCATGTGAGGGAGAAATGCACCAGAAAGTATAGGTATTTATCTGTTTATTCTTTGCCTGGGTATATTGGTATTCAAAATGTATTTAATCTATACATTGGATGTTTTTTTTTTTTTTTTTTTTTTTTTTCTTATTTTATTGCTTTATTTGATTTCTTGTATTTTAACATGCTATCCGTCTGTACATGAATCCTCGATCTTCCGCGCGAAGAAATTTATATATTCCAATATAACGTCGTCTTGCTGCCCGAGCTTCTCAGAGCTCTTGTAACAATGCTATCATAATGTTGACGGAGAACTACATCATCCTAGCGGGGAACTTGGAAGCAATCAAAAGAGATGACCGGTTAACCGAGATATTATGTATACCTGAGTGGGGCTATTTGGAAAGATTTGGGCCGGATATATAGTCCGGTATTTATACGAATCCCTTAAATGAATGTCCTTATACAGGTCGGTTCCATCTTCGATGAAATTTAGAGGACAAACATGATAATGCCAGAAATTGACTTTGTTTCTCTGCGGCCGCTCTGTATACTAACCCAAAGTGGGTCACGAACCTCAAATTATACAAAATAACGACCCTAAATGTTTCCTCCTTATTATTCCTCTATATTTTCCCGCCTTTTCACTTCACCATGGGAGGTCAACGCATCGATAATTATCATGTATTTATATTTAGCCAGGTTATATTTTTAGTTTTATAGAATTCGATTCCTTCAATACCAAGATATTCAATTACAATTTTTATATATTATGAGATTATATATATATCGATGTTTGATATAGTTGCTATTTTTAGTTGACCCACTTTTTGATTTCGTGTCCAATCTCTTTTGTCACGTGACTGTAATATATAAATCTATAAAATCTGAGGCGAGATATTCCACCTCACCTCCAAAAACAAAGCAACAGACACCGGCACGTATACAAAGACCGGTTTTGCAATATCAAGAATCAAACTCAGCCTCGATATCGGATATTGCAAATATCTACCGGTAGTAACTTGACTCGGACTGTACAGCGATACCTAGCTATGCCAAAATACAACGTCCCCGACGGTCTGGCCGGCCTGCGAGGCTCTGGCGAATTTTCTGATCTAAAAATAGTATGCGGCGATAAGGTCTTCAACGCTCACCGGGCGATCGTCGCCACTCAGTCTGTGTTCTTCGCGAAGCTCTGCAGTGGCGCGTTCAAGGTAATTGAAACTCATCTCTAATGGTTTCGTATATATACATGCTAAATGTCATCCAGGAGGCGAAGGAAGCCGTCGTCGAGCTCCACGACGATGAGCCGCGTATTGTCAGCCTCGTTCTCGACTACCTTTATAAGTTCGATTACGGCGACGAGTCACCAGACGAAAACGAAGATACCGAGCTCATCGACAATACGATCGCCCAACTCCACCTGAGCGGAGATGGAGAAAATTCCGCGCCTGACGGCGAAGAGATCCAAACAGGAGCAGAAGAGACAAACAATACACCAACGGAGTCAAACAACGAAATTTTCTCCGCCCAGCCGCTGCCCTGGGAGCCCAGCTCACCAACGTTGCCGTTTACGCTCTGGCGGAGAAGTACATCATCCCCGAACTCAAGCATCTCGCCGTCGAAAAGTTCAGAAGCCGTCCTATTAACGAATGGGCGAGCGCCGACAGCATTATCGAGGTACTCCGCGCCGTCTACACTACCACGCCCCAGAGCGACCGCGGTCTCCGTAATTCCCTGGTTACCATCTGCGTCGATCACCAAGAGGAGCTTCAGGGTGAGGATTTTCATAGAGCTTTGTTCGAATTGCCGGATGCCCGCCTCGACATTCTTCAGGAATCCCTATCCGGCAAAGAAATCGCCCTAGTTCAGCTGAGGCAAGCTTTGGAGAATTCGAACGCGGAAAGGGATAAGCTTGCGGAGGATAACTCCCGTCTCGAGGAGGAAAATAAGGTACTAGTGGATAGGGCTAAGCTTGCGGACGAAACGGGAAGGGCTAGGTGGAAAAGGTTGGCAGATCACTTTACCAACTTCGATGCCTGCAGGCACACGGCATGTAATGCAGAATTTAGACTTGACTTTGACAGTAGTGAAAGTAGCTACGATAGAGACATCATTATTGCACGCTGCCAGGTGTGCCAGACTAGACACCGCAGCTAGATCAAGTGGACGAGGAACTTGATGCTTTGGTGGATCCGTTTACCAAACGTTTTATATATTCGAAGAACACTTACAAATGCGCCTAATGCTTTCATTTATTCGAAGTTATAGGCCCGCTCAAAGCGACACGCGAATCCGATGTATCACTAAGGAAGAAATAAAAAACAGTTACCAGATCCAACTATGAGTGAACTCCCTCCTAGTTCCAAATTTTCATACAATAGTAAGATACATCTAGTTTATAACTTCATTGTCGTAAACGAGGCTAAGTGGGAAGCTCAGAGTGGCGCTTCTACCGGATCATTACATTCTTTTGCATCTTCCTGCTCAGAAAGAAGACGGCCGCAAGATGGAGGAGGAAATACTGGAACTTGAAGACGAAAAGTTCGCCTTAGCGTGAAACTCAACCATGCTAAACGGGATATTGGAGAACTCACAGATGAGACGAATGCCACGATTGAAGCACCGAAAGTAAAGGCGGCAGCGTTCGAGGAACAGAAAGACCATCTCCTTGCCACAAACAGGAGACTAAAAGCCCAGTTGAAGGCGACGAAGGCCAGGGCGCGCGAAGCTCACGCCCGCCAGGCCCGTTCGAAAACGCGTGCGGATTCAGAGAAAGAAACGAAGGTGCTCTAACAAGCACACGAGCTCAAAGACAGGAGTTTCGGAAGCTTTCCCCGCGCCGACATTGAACATTATTTGTCGATCTCATATCATTCATTATATGTATAGCTAGAGCATATCCCGGCCATCGATGCCGCGCCATATGGACCTTAAATGGTGTGCCTCGCTCGCCGAATCCTTAGGCTTATCCTTTGTATCATCACGAGTCCTATATTATTACTATTTCTATTGTGTGGTATATGTATTACTCTTGTTGGAAGCAAATCGGGAAGATTTAGGAGAATTTTAATAGAAGCAAACAGCATCATATGATTTAGTTTCCTGACTATCATTCCTCGGGTGTATGGCTTCTAGCACCTATTAGCGGCCACCAAGCGCATCAGGGAACCAAATTTACTGAGCATTTCGAAGACTGTTTGAAAGATTAGTGAAACTTCGAAAATAATCGCCAATAAAGCCTGTTCGTGACAATAAATTAAACACAGTCGAATAACATGGAAGAATGGATACGTATCTAGCTCTAGAACTTAATCCACTTGCTATCTTTAGATGGTTCCAGCGGCTACGTGTCTTTGTACTACTACACCGTCGCCAATGCCGACCTCTTTGTTTGCCCTCAGATGTTTTTTCACTTAAAGAAAATGTGTCGAGAACAAGAACGTTAATAACAATACTTCCCATCTGCGAAAGCCCAGCTTCCATCCACCATGCACTCATGAGATTTCAATCCGCCGTAAAATTCTGTTTCACTCTCAGTTGTACACGGCAATGGCGAGCAATAAGATTTCTAGTGGACTGGAGTCTCTCCTCAAAACTACAAATACTCCGATGTTCAGCTTAAATGTCGCAAGGAGACCTTTAACGTCCACCAGCCATCATTTGCGTGCAGTCAGAATATTTTTCGAGGATGTTTGATAGGCCATTTAAAGTAAATCATTTAGTTCCCATTTCCCTTTTCTGCGCATTACTTTATATATAAGTTTCTCCCTCTAACCTTCTTAAAGGAAGCAGAAACCGTATTGTCGAACTACGTGATGACGATCCGCAACACGTCGCTCTCATGATCGAGTATCTATACACCGCCAATTACGACGAAACGTCCATCGCCAACGGCGACATTGTTTCGGCACAGCTGCTAAACGTTGGCGTCTATGCCATGGCAGATAAATACCTGATACCGGACCTCAAGCCTCTCGCCTTCATCAAGTTCTCGGCGCCGAGGATCGCGACCTGGAGACCCGGGATTGCTAGAATCATGCGTGCCGTATATAGGGGCACTCCTTGTAGTGACGCCCTTTTGAGGCCTTACTTGATCCGTTGCATGTATCTAGCCGCCCTTTACGCCGAAGATAAAGAATTTCCTACAGTGCTAAAAAAAATCCCGGAGGCACATGTGGACGTCCTGAAAGCTAGTTTGGCTGAAAAGGAGAACGAGCTTGCATACCAGCGAAAGGAGCACGTCAAAAGTATCAAGAACTTGAAGCACGTATTACACCAGGCAGAGGAGCGCTTTTCAGAGGCGACGAACCGGCATTATTTCGGCAAGCGCTCAACAGCAGCCTATACAAGAGCGTGAAGCAAGTCCAGGAACGAAACACAGCGTTAACCCTGACGAACAGGAGCTCCAGAATCTGAACAACAACTGAGGAACGAGTTGAGGGAAGAGAAAGCCAAGCTGCTGACATACATCCGAAGATCCTCAGCACCATTGATTACCTCCTTATACAAGTCAGTCGACTGCTCCTCAGAACTATCCAAGCAAAGCGGCGAGAATTCCCCTTTAGCTAGCTGAGATTAAAAGAATGGCGATCGCCTTGCTATGTAATATGTCTCAAACAAATTTAGAAGAAACCATGTAGAGATACTTACGATATAAGCTTTCTTGAGAGATATTCATAAAACTAGATTTGCTCTATTCTCCATACTTGATAACCTAATGGAATTGATTCCACTTGAGTGCTAAGTCCTGTATTCTTAATTCATATATTATATCCTTGTCTCACAAATAAAATATCCCAATCCTGTCACTGCTATCTCTACGAAAGTCCTAGAACTTCGTGAACGAGTACGTGCAATGACCTTCGGAATAGGAAAGGCTCGTACTATCTGCAAGATGGGTCGCTTAAGAAACCTTTTCGGGAAGCTTATTGGACTCCAATTCCTCAACTCCATGGCGCGAACCCGCTTATGCAGAAAAATCAACCGAGCCCCTGAAATTTCTCAAGGAGGTAGGTATATAACATACCGAAAAATGCACCTTTTCCTGCCTGACAACGTGGTCGCCTACTTTAGTCTGCTGAATTGAAACAGAAGGAAAGAAATCGTCCGAATATCATGATTCTTCTTGAAAATCCCAAAGGAACGGTTCTCGGATACACCAGTCTTCAACCACCAAACGAAGCCCTCCATCTTTCATAACCACGCGTCGTTCGATTTCCCGCTCCTAAAAATGTCGCCCCCTAAATCCGCCATCGAAACCACCGATTCCGCCGACCCTTCCGAAGCCGACTCCGTCTACGAATTCCTCTACGCTTCCGAAAACAGTTCCATAACGGACACCCTGCGCTCCTCCTGGGCCCGCGAGCGCAACCGCTTCGTCTGCGGTCGGCGCTACCACACCACCGCAGACGGCCGCCACTCCCTTATCCCCAACGATGAGATCCAGCAGGATGCGGAGGACCTGATGCACTCCGTGTATTTGCGCGCCATGTCTTATGCTGACCCGGACTACAAAGAGGGATCCGAGCCGCACAAATTATACATGTCGCCGATCCCAGAGAAACCACGCAGGGTTTTAGATATGGGCAGGGGACGGTATTTGGGCTATTGATTTCGCGGAGGCGCATCCGAGTGCGGAGGTTATCGGATTCGATCAAAGCCCTATCCAGCCTGCGTGGTACGTCACACTATTATTGTTTTGTGGATACGTTTTTACCCTTATTCGTAGTTTTTTTTTTCACATTTTATTAATGGCAAGGTACTAATGGCTCCACGCTTTACTCAGGTTCCTCCCAACGTGAAATTCGAAATCGACGACCTTGAAAACGACTGGACTTGGACCAAAGGCTCCATGGACTTCGTCTACGCTCGCGCCATGCACGCCCTCGTCGACTCCTGGCCCAACGTCTGCAAGAACGCCATGAAGGTCTCAAACCCGGCGGCTACTTCGAAGTCTTCTCCGAAGTTCCCCGCGTCTGCACCGATGACGGCAGTGTGCCCAAAGATTGGCCGCTTCTCCAGTGGCTCGAAGGCATGCAAAAAGGACTTAACATGGTCAAGAAATCGATGTACATCGATGAAACCATCAAAGGCGAAATGGAAGAGGCTGGATTCCGGAACATTATACAGCATAAGTACAAGGTACCCATCGGACCGTGGGCGAAGGACCCAAAGCTGAAGCAGCTGGGCGCGATGTTCTTGGTTAATATACTGCAGGGATCGAAGGGTGGAGTCTGTTTATTTACACGCAGCTGCTGGGGAAGACGGAGGAGGAGACACAGAAATATCTAGCGGAGATCAAAAAGTCGTTGAAGAACAAGAAGGTTCACGCGTACATGAATTTCTTGATAACCTACGGGCAAAAGCCGCCTGTGCCTGCGGCGGTTGCAGCTGCTTCCTGAGTCCCAAACCGGAGCAGATGCGAATCGCGCGGCACTAGCCCAGGCTAGTCCACGTGTCATGAAAGGAACTTAAGGTAAGTGTAAGTACGTGGTTACAGCATCGCAGGGGAAAAAATGCAAGAGCGAGCGGGTCGTTTCTGTTTAAACTGCTTGCGATAGTTCTTATTTCATATGTAAGCACGCAGTTCGGTCTTAGTATGTGAAAAAGCTTAGTATGACTTCAGATTGAACTAGATCATCCTTTCCCTTAATGTGCTTTTTTTCGCTCTATACACGGACATAGTTGTTTGAATGCGATAAAATCAGTGGTAGCTAGGTACAAGTAAACGGCTTTCCAAAGTTGACGAAGAATCAAGTTAAAAACTCGCAAGCACTACAAGTAAACGCGTTCATTAACTGGTTTTATTTGACGGAGTATTGCATTTTCGACAGAGCACAGTTACAGACCCATTTGACAATGGTTCCTAGTGCTCGTGTGGACCTCAATGCGAGCTGGCACGGCCTCAAAAGGGTAACTTGGGCACGTAGGGCAAATGAGCTCCGCGTTGACGCTGGAGATAAGGCCATCTAACGCCATGCGGCAATTTTAAATACGAGACAGCGTCAGCTTTAAGCCTTCCGACGTGTTCGGATGCTCTCTGTACGTCCCGACGAAGGTCTCTCAACATTAGAGCAATTTCGCTCGCCTTATTCAAAGGAGCGGTGAGGTTAGCGATGGAAGCATCCTTGAGGCTCAGAGTGACTTTTATATCACCATACGCCGTTCGGGACTATTTGGGACTGTTGAGAGAAGCCGTGACTTCGCTATCGTGGCCTCTTTAGCGGAAAGCGTCTCCTGAAGTATATCTATATGAGCGTCGGATAGTTCTTTAGTGCGTTTTAGTAATCTTCTTGGTGGAGTTCGCAGTCCAGGTCGCTTTGCGGCGTGGTTGTATAAACCACACGGATAATAGCCGAAATGCCGCAGACCCAGTCCTGCAGATTTATCGCATTGAATTTTGCGATCGCCAGCGTCTTTAGCCCGGTACAATGTATTTATCCGCAATCGCGTAAACGGCGACGTTGACCAGCTGAGATTCCAAGGCGGACTCGGGAGCCTTCGGGGCTTGCCCGTCCACTTCCATCGACTGTTGTCCCTCCCGCTGGTCCCTGGTCCTACATATTATATGGCTCAACGATGTCGGGGTCCTCGTCGTGTAGCTCGACGACGCCGTCGTGCGATTCCTGTGTTCTCGACGTTAGCACAACTCTGGCCAGGGTTAATAGTTGATAGCGATGCATACACCTTGAAACTCCTGTCGCAAGCCTTCATGAAAAAACTCCGACTGCGGGCAAACGATAGCGCGATGAACATTGAATACCCTTCCGCCACATTTGATCTGAAGATCGGAGAGTTTGCTATCGTTTTTAAGAGCGGCTATATCCGATGATGTTTGTACGATGACATGTTATACGTTGATATCAAGGACGTTGACATATGTAGTAGAGGACCAAGTTGTGGAACGCGCGCTTGATACCCCTTTTAAATTGCGCGGAGAACGCCGGGGTGTGGGGGCCGATTGCCGGCTTTTGTCCGAGACTCTATGGGCCGTTTCAAGTAATATCACCCACCACTGTACAGCAGAATTCAGTCAAAGTTTTGAGGCATTATAACAAATTCAATATCAATACTATTACGATGAATCTATAATAATCGATATAAATCGATAATAATCGACATGTTATTATTTTTTTACAATAATATTTATAAGCTAAAAATAGGTCGAAGGCATCTGTACAATCAAAAAGGTAAATGTATCAATATTCGCGATATTTATTTTTTTATAATAATCTATTTCGAAAATTTAACTATTTTAATCAACTTTGGCTTGTATTTTTACATAACGAAATTAAATGAATATTATTTGCACGTATTCTACTTAATTTTCAAGAGCTAGTTTTACTATAAAATAATTTGAAGCTTTCATAAAAGGAGAGATATATCAATTCTTTTCAATCTAGTATATTTATTTTTTAATTTGCTCAATTTTTGAGATGGTTAGAAGGTATTCAAAAAATTTCACTATACAACCGCGGTGATAGATAGTACATTCCGTATTCCTCCCGATAGAACTTCACCACCTAGCTGTACCCGTGATCTCGCGATATCGCGATGAGAGTGAGAGCTATATTACTAATTTATTGGTTCTCTTATAGAAACATCGCAAACAGATAAGAATATCTAGTCGAGTATATACTAACTCGAATGTTCATGCCGTAAATACCCGAGGTAGCGCTTTAAGAATGTTCAATGTCTGCGAGTGCACTGCCTGCAGCGTACCACAACCTTCTTCTCCCCCTCGAACGTAGTCTTCGCATCGAATACGGCATTAAACAACGCACGGCATCCCTTGCTCCTACATTCATCGTTCTCAAGCTTTCCCACGAGGTCGTCCATCGCTTCTTTCCTCTCTCCTTCTCCTTCTCCACACCCGTCTCCAGTTTGTTGATCTTGCGTTGTAACTCAGGGATTTCACGGAGCTTCTTGTTTGCGTCCGACAACTGCTCACGAACTGTCCTCTCCTTATCGCTAAAATACTCCTTCGCACGAATAGCTCGTTCGTGAATCTTCCACTCCCTGACGTCATACTCGTGCAGAATCAGGCCGTAAACGTCAAAGTAAGCTTCCGGATACTCCCGCAATACGTTCGCGAATAACCTCTTGCTCCGTACCGCTCAGGCGACTACATAATCTCCTGCCAGATCGCGTTCAGCATAGAGGCGCGAAGGCCTGACTGCTTGCCCGCCGCGGCCTCTTGCGATGTCGCCTTCCAGATCTTCAGCAGTAGGTGCGAGGCGCCGCTTACCCACAATCCCGGGTTCCTCCGCGAGAAGTCGCGCACGGCCAGGTTCTTGAGGTCCGGTATCCCAAACCTCAGGCAACGCATAGAGCTCGGTATTTATACGCTGCCAATGCTCCGCGAGGGCTTGCTTATCGGCGAAGGCTGTTTGGCGATCGAGTCGTCTGCGCCTCTCACGTTCTTCTTCCCAGCTAAGAATCTGACGAAGTCGCTCTTCGGCGTCATTTCCGGAACCTTCACGGCGTCCTCGAGTGCCAGCTTCTCTTTACTATCATTCCAAAGATCAGTCCTTCCGGATCTACCGCAGGGAGGACAACGCGGTGGACATGAAAGACGGTAGTTCTGGTGGTCTCATTACAACGAATGGTGATGTCGTAAGGGCCCAGGCGCATGAGGTTAGTGACGGCGATGTCGTCGGACATGATCGACGCGGGTGGTCAAAATAGGGCTGTTGAGGAGGAGGAGGTTGTTCTGATGGAGAGAGAAATTTTTGATGAAGATAAATAAATAAATAAATAATCCATTGGTCCTTGCCCTTCCAACACAACAGAGTCACCACCCAGATAACCTCCGCAACTAAACAACCAAACATCGCAAGTTCTCGCCATCACGAACGCAAAGATTGTACAACACAGCGACTCTTCTCCTTCGAGCTTTCGACGTCTCAAATCACCATGACGAGCTACATTGCGCACCCAGGTATCTCCGCGTTGAAGGGCAGCGGCAAGTACTCCGATCTCCAGATCAAGTGCGGCAACCGCGTATTCAACGTCCACAAGTCCGTCGTCTGCCCTCAGTCGACTTCTTTGCGAAAGCCTGCGATAGTGGTTTCAAGGTAGGTTTTCACTCAGTACATTCCATCCATCTAGACCAGAGCTTCGTCATTTGAAGGGTGAGGTTTTCGGTTCTAACCCATGCTCCTGATGGATTCTATCGGAATCCAAAGACGGGATCATCGAGCTCCAAGACGACGACCCCGAAATCGTGGGCAAAGTGATTTCCTACTTCTACGAGTTCTCGTACGACGACAATAGCTCTGGGAAGCAGACCTCGGAGCAGACAGCTATTACATCCAAACTAATCAACGCCTCCGTATACGCGCTTGCGGAGAAGTACATCATCCCTGAACTCAAATAGTACGCTATATCTAAATTCCAGGCTAGACCGCCGGAGGACTGGATTGCCGAAGCGGCGGAGGTAATTCGAGTCGTCTATTCCACGACGCCTCCGATCGACCGTGCACTCAGGAACGCTCTTGTTAATATTCTCGTGCCTAGCTCGTTCCTGAGCATAAAGCCGGAGAATGCTTCGGCGGTACTACAGGAGCTGCCGGATGCGCATATCGATATCTGACGGAGATGTTGTCGCTCCAAGAAATCATTCTAGCAGAGACGAAGTCTTCACTCGACGCCGCCAACGACTCTAACGACAGCTGACTCCTGCTCGGAAGACTCTGGATAACCTCATTTCGAAAATCATCAGGATACTGGTAAAATGTGTTGCCCCACGCGCGGTTGTACCACCAGCGAGCCACAATTCTGGTAGACACAGAGTCTAAATCAAACTATGAATCTGGAAGGTCACGGTTCGCTGTCGTGCCCGTCGCGCGGCTTTGGTAATTCCGCTTTGAGGGTTATTCATCTTTGCGAAGGGGGATATCGGGAGGGGTAAAAAGAGAGAGAGCAAGCAGGGAAAAAAAACAAAAAAGAATGGAACAAGGCAGAAGAAGCAAAGCGAAACATAATATGACGAATTGACATAGTTAGAGATAGTAAACCCTTTTTGTATTCCTTCATGGTCTTCCTGGACGATAAACGTTCTTATGTTGAATTCCCTAACGAAAGGAATAACCGATACGTGCGAAATCGATTGTAGATAATGAGACTACATTTGCTCTATCGACACATTCTTGGTGGATATTGGTGAGGTAGAACGGAGTATGTAAGGCAAATGGCCAATAACAGCACGATGCATCACGCTGCAACATTTCAAATGATTCGATTATTTAATTCCATTATTACAGCAAGCAACATATCCTTCTACTAGTACATGGTAAGAGATTCTCACATTTTGTAGCTTTGGAAATCATGCCCGCACTTTTGTCAAGAGTAACATCTATGAAAATCTAGAATCTGAGTGGGTAAAACCGACCAAGACGAACCATCTAGCATTGTTCATTCGCGTAAATAACGAAATGGCCCATCCTTTCTTTGATATTAATCTCCGTGACGAAGGTTCGAAATTTCTTGAGGAACAATCCTCTCTTCTGTGGAAAACGTCCCGGGCGCAGATTGTATCAAGAGCAAAACAGAGGTAGCTGAACAGGTCTAGACTGGAGAAGGTACTATAGAGTTAGGTCGAAGTTCTTGAATAAGCAAAGGATTCATGTAGTTACGACACAGTAGCCGGATGTTCGTTATTGCTCCAGAGCTGGGGATTAATGCGGCGATCCATGGCTGAGGTTTTGTCCTATATGGGCAACTAATGTAGGTGCACTGGTAGCTCGACTGAACATCGCAAATGAGCTTGATCATTGAAGATTGCGTGGCGTCATAAGCCTCAGCTCTCGCCTAAAACCTCGAATCTTCGAATTGGCCTCCAGTAACGAGGACGTCACCTCCTGCAGAGCAATTTCTTAGCGGCGAGTGTTTCCTGAAGAATATCGATATGCCCCTCCGGCACCTCCCTCAAAACGGCCTCAAAATCTGCTTGGTTGGCTTGCAGCGTTACTGATGTTGGCTAGGCCGCCGCGACTAGTGGATTGCGCAAGCCACGGTCTGTCTGCGGGGTCGTTGTGTAAGCAGCGCGAATAAGCTGCGGTAAACCCTAGATCCAATCCCCAACCTGTTTCGCGGTGAACTTGGAGGTAGCAAGAGCCGTTCGGGAACGAGATATCTCTCCGCAAGAGCATAGACGGCGACGTTGACCAGCTGACTGTCGACCGCATCTGCTTCCCCTTCTCCTGCGGAAATGTTGTTGTCGTAGGAGTATTCGTAGAAGTAGGATATCATCCTCTCGACAATTTCCGGATCTTCATCGTTCAGTTCGATAACCCCTTGCTCGGCCTCCTGTGGTACGGATCAGCGATCGCAATGTTAAATGGGGCTCTTAAAGGCGAATACCTTGAACGGTCCATCGCACGCCTTCATGAAGTATTGGGATTGAGGACAGATAATAGACTTGTGAACGTTGAAGACATGGTCGCCGCATTTGATCTTGAAGTCGGAGAACTTGCCGCCGCTCTTCAAGCCGCTCTTCAAGCTTGCGATGCCTGGATGGATACTCTAGGTCGCCATGGTATTTCACATTCTATGGAAAGATACGAAGAACGATCGGGAGGAACTACGAAGAACCTACGGAGCTGAGAGACTCTAGGTTGCTGTTGATGGTCGACGTGAAGAAGCATATAGAATAGAGTTGTGGCGGAAGTTAATTCTTTAATTTAAGCTTTTTTTCTTTTCCCTTTTTCTTTTTTAACGCTTGGGCAAAAACTGAAACGGCACTACCTCGTTGATGTCCCGAAACTACTGATACTTATACGCTTAAGCCAAATGCTAAGGATATTACCACTACGATCAGTACGTATTTATGTATAAGTGATAACAAATTTTGCTAATTGCTTGGATTGCTTACTTGATGTGATACAAAACTCATTTCGATATTCATTTTCCGTGAATGCTCATGAGTACTTGGTTAAATTATTTGGGTTCACAATGTTGGATCCAATTGCTCGTCGCGAGCGATCAAACCCATCTGAACACCTAATCACAATGAATATTCTAAATTCTAAGATATCAAAGTATTTCTTTTAGCTCTACCTATGGCCCTTACCTCTTCTCTTCGATATCTCTCACTAGATATTAACGTAGATCGGTTATAATGCATAGGAAACTTTGCTGATAAATAGTAAAAACTTTCCCGTTTTCCCGCCACGTGAATTTACCTCATAGGTATATTCTCCCCGTCCTGAACACTATAGTCCCATATCTTCCCCATCGGTCCCAAATGCTTATGACAATGCCTGCAGTAGATATTGGCGATCTGCGTGTCCAAGTCGTCGGCCCGATAGACCTGATAGAGTGCATAATTGTCTCGAATGCTCCAGACATTGCAAGTCGAGAGGTCCGGTGATAGCCATAGCCAGAGCCTTCACGTTCCAAACAAGGTTCTTCTCTCACTCTGTTCAAATTTAAGTTTGAGTACGTCTATCTCTATCTGGGGTATCTCTTCCAGAACCTCGCGCACCTCTCTTATGGTCGTAAATAGGGATGATCCACCAGGAGGGTAATCATCGAGTCACGCATTCCGCGCTCAGAGGACGGTGTTGTATATATACGAGCTGAAGAAGTTGGGGATGCTGGCTTCCTAGGCGTCTAGTCCCCAGAACCAGCTTCTGAACTCTCGAACCGCTGCTGTTTTAAGATCCGGGACCAAGTACTTGTCCGCGACTTCGAAGACTGCAAGTTAAGAACCTGGCATGCTACCGCGTACTGGTTCGCACCGGCGGCAAGATGTGAAACCATCATGTCTATAGGAGAATATTTTCCGATGTGTAGAAACCATCCGTTTTACGGCCTCCGGATCGTCGCCGACGAGGTGACTCTCCAGCTGACGATTCCTATTAAACAGTCACCTGTTATCCAATATACAGATGTCAACATTGAAAACTGAAAGGAATATGAAGAATCCGAACCGCAGGCAATACATCACGAAGCGGTAATGTTCCAAGGATTTTCCACATGCAGATTAAATGGAAACAAACGATGAACTTCATTAAGCGTATGAGCAAATATGGGAGAGGTTTACCATGAAAGGACCTTCGCAAACTCTTGAGAAGTAATCAGACTTTGCCACGATTGCATCTTTGTGGACGTGGAAGCTTTTCGCGCCAGAGTGGATGACGAAGTTCGGCGCGATAATCGACATGCCGGATGTTTTCGGCACTGATAGGCGACTGTATGAATGACAAGATCCACTCTTAGTCGTTTATAGTATCTTGTTCAGTCGCTTTGATTCAAATGTTTGTTGTTTCAGTCGTGATAGTCGGATCGTGAGATGGAGAAGTAGAGCAACAGCATAGTTGATAAATGCTGATATGTTTTCTTCACAAAAAAAAAAAAGAAAAAAAAAATTCTAATAGTATTCTGTGGCCGTTGAATACAACCCTAAGAGGAAAAATAATGCTCTAAAACTAAAAGACCCTCCTCATGAAATATAGTATTACTACCATCTGCCATAGAGGATTATTACCTATTTTGCCCAACTCTGGGTACACGATCGAATTAGCGGAGGATAGAGAAGCTATATATCTAGGTCTTAAATGAGGTGATAGAAAACGCTTGAAAGGGTATCGAGTCACAAATGTAAGTACTTATAGCCTAATGGGAGCGAAAGGTTTCATAGCTTACTATACTACTAATCTTTCCTAATTCTGCTGTTGTTTTATCATTATAAGGTCAGGATTTACCTTCTTTGCGGATATATAAGGCAATTTGAAGTCACGAACAGGTGCTCAGGCTACGTCTTCTAGCATGGTTTTATGCCGTATAATATCGGGTTTCTTCCAGAGATTTCGGTTCTAAGCTAGGAGCTAGAAGTAGGCGATGTTCAATCATTGAGATAGAGGTGGATAGCTATGGAGTCTATAAGCTTTCAACGCTAAGAGCTTGATGTAGTAGAGCATTTCAATATATCCCAGATGCTACGTAATTTCCAAACATGTTCACGAGAAATGTTTCCCTGAAGGAGCGTGCCGAAAACAAAAGTATTAATTAAATATTATGAGCGCACTGAAAGTAAAAGTATTAATTAAATATTATATATTACATATTGACTAAGACATCAACAGAAAACTAATCTCGGTGGCGGGTCTCTTTCATCCCAGGTAAACGAAAATTGACAAAAGCTCATATTTTTTCAAACGAGCGAGAACTTCTTAGTTATAGTAAGAACCGTGAGACTTAGAAGAACCCCCGTAAGATGAAGAACCGCCGTAGGACTTGGAAGGAGCCTCATAGAGGAACCGTGAGGCGTGTAGGACGTGTGTCGTAGTCCTCAGGAGACTGGTAGCCACCGGAAGGCTTGCTGTAAGATCCGTGCCAGAAGACTTCTCGTAGGAAGAGCTATAGGGTTTGGAAGGCTTGTTGTACGAAGGGAAGAGTAGCTACTGGAAGGCTTATTGTAGGATGGGGAAGAGCTATAGCCAGAGGGCTTCTGATAGACGGCTAGAGCCGATCCAGCTGACGGCTTCTCGTAGGAAGGCGAGGTATAACCGCTAGAAGGCTTCTGGTAGGACGGTGTATCCTTTGTAAGGCTTGTTATAAGACGGAGCTTCGTAAGAGCCTCCGGACGGCTTGTGGAACCAGATGGCTTGTAAGACGGAGCCTCATACGAGTTGCTAGAGGGTTGTACGAATGGACGGCTTTCGTAGCTAGACGGGGCCTGGTAGGAGAACCGGAAGCTTATTAAGAGCCGGACGGCTTCTCGTACTTGAAGAACCGAGTACGAGTTGTCTAAGGCGTGGTGCTGCCGTACGAAGCTTGGAGTTGCCATATGAGGCTCCGGGGAGTGGGGGCAGCCTCGGCGAGGGCGAGAACACAACAATGCTTGAGACGCGACTGCGAAAGCTTCATGATTGCTGATATTTTTGTGCTGAAGAGCAGTATAAAGAGAAAATGGCGTTAAGCTAAAGACACTAAAAGAGTGGCTGAAGGATTATGTGCTTCCTTTGGAGCGGAAGTGTAGAGGGGGTTGAGAGGCGAATAACTACGCGTAAGGAGGAGAGGGAATAGAAGCCCCTTCGGAAGGGTGATAGAGGACTATTATTCGAGGTTCTCGTGGGTCTCAAGCGTAAACTATATAACATGGTGTCAATATATCAAGTCTAGTGCGTTCAACCGAGGGCTTCTGTGAAAGGGAATATTAAAGGAGAGCGAAATTACTGCATCAAGCACGTGAGGATAGTGGCGGCTCTGTAATTGGCGGTGAGGAAGTACTACTGCATGGGTTAGTGTCTGCCGATCGATCATGGACAGCCGAAGACGAACATATTGGTTCGACTTGGTTCGTCCAAAGGCAGTCTCTCTCCTATCAGAGATCTTCCAAAAGAAGAATTGCTTTTCGGGCTCTTTTGGCATTAATTCTTTACGCCACCGTTTCTGCTGGTGGTATACCGCGTTGTTCTTGTTTCTCCTAAGCCTGCCGCCACTCACATATTATTGAGGTCTGCTATAGCCTATGTACTTGTAATTTAAGACGAATTACCATCGAGTTTCTACCTTATCCCCGAGAATCGTGCTGAGTTGTGCCTCGCGGATGTTCAGAGTTGTATTTGTTCATCGACGAACACACTACCTCTATATTCCCGGATTGCAAGCCATTATACATCAGAAATTGGGGTCGCCTCTGTCCCCCGCTCCTGACATCCGAGGGGAAAGCTCGTTTTTACGCCCATCCTGCCATCTTGTGCCCTCGCGTCCCGTACCTAAAAATAAGCAAAATTGTTATATTTAAAAAACCCAGGCTTGTAGTTTGTACTGTCCCGAACCCCTGACTTATACTTAAAACAATATAAAATCACGCCAAAAAAAATTTTTTTTTTTTTTAAAATTGAAACATCGACTGTAGAAGACGTGCCATGCCGACTGTTATTTCCTTATAATTTTCCCATTCCTCTTTTTTTTTTTTTTTTTTTTCCGTTTTTCACTTAACTTTGAATATCTTTCAGTACGACACTATATTATAAGTAAAACTCACTCACTCGTTCGACTTAGAAATTTTTAACGAAACTATTAACTACTAACTACACAGGCACGCAGGCATTATATTATATAATGTTATAGTTTATAGTTAGTTAGTTAAATAGTAATGAAAATTTACGTACTGTCGACGTGAATGCACGTATATACTCATACTGAGATATATATATATAACGAATTTTTGGTGTATACTTATTTTAAAAAATAAGGGTGGTCGATTACTATGTGCTGATATTTCGCCTATTTTAGTGCCTACCCTAGAGAATCATTCCCCTCCGGAAGATCTAAGATGAAGGCTCCTTATAATAGCAGGATGCCCAGGCGTGGGCGACTTCAGTTCTGATGCATCTATCCGTTGGATACGGTTTTTTGAACATGTGTAGGCTTTTATATACTAAATGCAAAGCTAGATATTCGTCTTGTTTTATCTGGCAGTTTTCACGATGTATCTGGCGGATTTCACTTCCGCCACAACTTTATTTCCCTCCTTATCACATCTTAAAAGTAATATACTTCGACCGTGACAATAAATCCGAGAAGGTGAAGTCTAACTGTCAAACTGTACCTGTTGTGAATATCTTATATTTGTACATACTCAAGCAAGGGCCAATCTATCCCGTTGGAGCCTCGATCCATTTAGTCTAGTAAAAACGCTACTTCTTGTTAGTATTTAAACTTACATTCTCATTTCTCACGCAGAAAAACATTACCTAAAGAGAATGGCATCAGAAAT
>AZLU01000125.1:57715-120456 GCA_002224055.1 Pezizomycotina sp. ARF18 | reverse complement strand
TTTTTAAACCCGTCCAGGTTCTTTTTAAGCTGCCCTTTCCATCCTATACCGACAGTCAAACTGTGTCGGATTTGTTTATTTATAACCTTTTTTTTTTTTTTTTTTTTTTTGGTTAATTTTATTTAATATTTTATTTTCTTCTATTCGCTCATTCATTTAATTTCTATAATTCTTGACAACGCAAACTAACAATTTTCCCTTTGCTATTTTTATCATTTTTGGTACCCTTTTTTTTTTTCCTATTCCTCCGGTTCCTTTTTGCTGTCCCTGCAGCTCCATCGAACCTTAAACACATATTCCTTCCGCGACATCTCATGTGCTCTTATTTCTCCTGGAGAATAAAGCACCAAAAATCAAGAATGCAACAGTATTAGGAGGCAGCAAGAGGAATTGTTGGAAAACAAAGAAAAACCTACATTTGCATCAACGCCTTGGAAGGGCCTCACCTTTTATCTCTTTTCACAGCGATCCTCGTCAGACCAGTCGCGCACGATGTTTCTTAAGCAAGTTTATTAACTCTTTATTCGGCTTGAACGACAACAGGCGCGGCTTCCGTGGTAATGCCAACGGAAGGGAAAGGCTCCTCCAATCCCAGATATGCCTTCGTCGAGCTCGTCATTCGGTTCCGGTCCTGGATCTAGCTCTGCTGGTATCGTCCAACGTCCCGGAACACAAGGAAACGTTCGACCATTATTCATGTGCAAGCCGTTCATCAACGCGCATTTACTGAAGGGCAATTTTAAGACCATTGTCGTTCTTCCAAAATACGTCGATAAGGGCGAGTGGATTGCATTAAACGGTAAGTTCAAACTGAACCTTGTGGGTCAATATTAATTGTCTAATAAAGCCTTTCTTCGCAGTCTTTGAGTTTTTTTGAATATTTGAAGCTCTTCAATGGAGTCGTCGCAGAATTTTGCCAAACATGCCCTTCCATGTCGGCTGGACCAGGTAAGTAAACGCATCACTTCTTCCTCCTGCGACAAGTTGACGCCTAGGGCCTTTCTGATGATTTTTTTTTTCCAGGACGGAGTATTACTGGCTCACTGCTGATAAAAAGCCTCGTCAACTCCCCGCTGCTACCTACATCGAATACGTTATCACTTGGATCAACAACCGTTTGTCCGACGAGTCACTTTTCCCTACACGACCCCAAAACGCCATAAACGCCGGGCAAAGCTCTACTACCGTTATCCCTGCGCCTGCTGGTCCTGGTGGTGCGCAAACGTGGGTTGGAAAAGAAGGAGGGTTCCCACCGCAGTTCCTCGGACAATGTCAGGCCATCTACAAGCAGATGTTCAGGGTCTTCGCGCACATCTATCATACTCACTTCGACAAGGTTGTCCATCTCAGCTTGGAAGCACATCTAAACAGCTTCTTCGCCCATTTCATCAGCTTCTCCAGGGTAATCTACACCAACCCTCTTGTGCTCTAATACCAATATTACTGTATACCCAATTACATTGCCCAGATTGCTTACAACACCTTTTCTCATCTGCAGGAGTTCGATCTTCTTGACAAGAACGACCTTGAGCCACTTAGGCAGCTTATCGAAGCGTTTGATGAGCGCGGCATCCTAAAAGCTTCGTCAACCGCCGCTGCCTGATATATGTTCAACGCTTCTACGTTTTCTATTTTTCTGCTTATACGTTGTATCCTTTATTTTACAAGCGGTATAAGCTGCGTAATTTTTCCCTCACTCTCTCACGGTGTTCAATAGGACTGATATTTGGGTTGTTTCAACAAAGATCTCTTCCGTATCCATCTAATATTTCACTTGGATGAAAAAAAAAACGTTTTCTTCCCTCTTTATACTCTTTTGACTCTACACGCTTCCTGCGCGGCCAATCTGTATCATGTCTCTACACGGATCTCCTGTTATGTCCTGGATCTTTTTTTTTTTTTTTTTTTTTTTTGCCGCTCCTGACTTCCTGCATACTTCTTCTTCCTCTCCCGCAAAAAATGAATTATCAAACTTGGCCCGTTTTTCCCTCCCTCTCTTTGTGTTCTACTGTCTTCCATTTTGTTCAGATGATTTAATGATACTCAAACATTGTAAGGGGAATGATGTTCATGACAAATATCTAAAGCTTTCGAGTATCGCTTATTCTCTTTTATTCCCCTTCCAGGTTTCATCTTTTGTTCTATTATCCAAAAACAACGAAGGCGGCCCGTATGTTCACGTATACAAAACTAGTACGAAGTGTGTCACTACTTCATACAACCTACTTTTTGTACTCTTCTTTTATTTGTTACACACATACACCCATATATATCCATGTGTAATCAATCACCATACCCCCTATAAATCTCCAGACTATCCAGACTACCCAAATCCTACAGCTAGCACGAGTAACCCCTTTGACGAGGCATAATATAAGCATATCTCATAACATCTCAATGTTGTACAAACATTTTTTGACTAGTAATTAGTATAGTAGGAAGACAGGCTTTATCCAATTTACATAACTCCGGCTTTGTAGTTTAAAATACATTTCAGAAGGAAGAAAGGAAAAAACAGAACATATGCATTATTTCGAACATGAGGTAGCAAAAGTAGAAAGGGCATTAGATACTACTCCTAGTAGTAAAAATCGACAATGAGGTTCCGTTTAAAAAGAAGATAACCGTAATGAACCATTTTCCATGCTTCCAATATAAAAACACAGTTGACGCTTTTTTTTCCTTCTCCAAATCCTTTCAAATCCGCCTTAATACTCCGTTTATTATTTTGACTTTTTCATTTTTTTTATAAGGATTTTCGTCTTTCCTTCATTCCATCTACATCGCGTGCTTTATCGTCCCGAATGGCATGGCGCGGACTTTGGTCCAGTCGATCTCAGAGTCCATCTTCTCGTCGACGAGGCCGCAGAGGACGACGTTGTCGCCGCGGATCAGGTACAGGCCGTGCTCGGATACTTCGCTGGGACGTCGGACCCGGGCGGCTGCAGGACGCGCTCTTCGGTGTGCTCGAGGATGAGGTTCGTGGTCTGGTCGCAGCCGATGAGCTTGCCCTAAACGATAGATTAGAAAGAGAATTGGTTGGCTGCGATTCTCATGCCGGGAGCTCTTTGTTTTTTTTTTTTTTTTTTTTAAAAAAAAAAAAAAAAAAAAAAAAAAGGTATGGGATTTAAACTGGTTGAGAGGAAGTGAGGAATTGGAGTAGATGGCGCGGGGAAAGGCGCGGTAAGGGAGTAGCGACGTTGCTGCCAGCAGGAAAACTTACGACTAACGTGCGCCCGTCGGAGGTGATGACGGTGACCATCTCTACAGAGCGCACCGATTGTTAGCGATCAACGAAGCCTATTTTTAGTGAGGAGGAGACGAGAGGAATACGTACTGTCCATGTAGCTGGATAGCTGCGACATTGCTATAGCGTTGCACGGTGAAGAGAGTCTTCGGTTTTTTTTTTTTAGGTCCGTCGGCTTCGGAAGAAAAGTAAAAGTAAAAAAAAAAAAAAAAAAAAAAAAAAACGAGTCGTTATTTTCAAGCCGCCCAGCGACGAGTAGAGCTGGATAGCTTTAATGGGGAGCTTTCGTCAAGTATAAAGAATAATGTACTGCCGAGAGACTGTCGACTGGAGCTTTAATCAAGAGAGGAAGGAAATGGTAGACAAAAGAGAAATAGTTCTTATTCAATAATTAAGTGTCAATCAATCAAGGTCGTATTTTTTTTTTTTTTTTCCTTTTTTTTCTTTCTTTAATTGTGTTTATTTTGTTTGGGATCTTTGAGTAACTGAAGGAGGGATCGATCGTTAATTGTTCGAGAGTTTCGTTAAGAAGGCGTCAGTCAAGGTGAGCCTCAGCAGTGTGATAAAGAATTCGGAGGGGAAAAAAAAATTTAAAAATATTACCGAAGCTCCTAAATTTTTTTTTTTTTTTTTTTTTTTTAATTCCATGAGTGGTAGGTAATATCTTCTTCCTCCTATTATTATTATTATGTATTTCCTTCTCTCTTCCCTATTTATTTTAATCGCATGACGACTTCACCTGAACAAGGCAGACACGCAGTACAAAGTAAATACAACACCCACACTACATCACCATTCACCGCAATATACAGTACAGGCAGCAACCTACCTTTTCTATTCCATTCATAACAACGCGAACAGCTCCCGCAATCACCGTTTGCTGAGGTCGTAATCTCAATCGTAAGCTCTTACTCATTCTCATTTCTCTGAATTGGTTGCCTGTTTCATACTATCCGTCCAAGCCCAGTTCTTTGTAAGAATAAAAACAAAAACGGGTTACCTATATAATACCTTCCACTTGACCTGGATTAACACACCCCGTGCTTTTGACCTTTCCCGGTCACCTTCCAAGCTAACCTCGACTCTCTCTCAAAAGTCATCAACAGCTCCGTCAGTGCAGCAATGCCAGGACCACCACTCCTCCACCTCCACCTCCGCCGCCGCCGGGATTCGGCGGTCCGCCTCCTCCACCACCACCTCCCGGCGGCCTGCCGCGAGACCTCCTACCGGAGCTGGTAGAGTAAGTCCTAGAATTAATTCGCCCCGGTGTATAGCAAAAGGAAGGAATCGTTTGGGAAAAGCAGAGACCTGATAAGGGCTCGTAACGGATCTTGTCTAACATTAACTTTTTAATTTGAAATAATTTTAGGGGGCTCTACTAGGCGACATCTCGAAGGGAATCAAACTAAAGAAGGCAGTAACGAATGATCGAAGTGCACCGATAGTAGGAGACGCAAAGAAATCTGGGGCGGTGGTGTTGTGCCAGCTGGGCTCCACGGATACCGACAGGAGCACCGTCATTATCGGCTCCTCAGGTTCCCGGTCGGCAGCGAAGCTCGAGCGACTCCGGTGGATCTGGGCCGGTGCAGGAGCAGCAGCAGCAGCAGAAGCACCACCTCAGCTTGCAGGGTTATTTGCTGGTATGTGGAAGAAATCTCGAAGTTCTTACGCTCGCCTGATGATCGAATTCCAACTTACATGACTAACCTTTTCCCTTCTATAGGTGGAATACCAAAGCTGAAAAAGAGAGGCGGAGGCGTTGACACCGGTGCTTCGGGAGACTCCCCGTACCTATCCGACTCGGAAACGGTCACGTCGAGAAGCGTCCCAAAACCACCTCAGCCTCCTCCTAACCGAACACCACCATCCTCCATACGCACGCCTCCAATGCCTCCGGGACGGCCGCCGCTACCCGGCGTCCCAGCGCCCTCGGGCCGTTGAATCCAGCCCGAAGAATAGCATCGTCGAGCGCCATCCGTCCGCATTCCTCGGCATCGATACCGCCACCGCCACCGCCCGCACGCCACGATGCTCCGTCAAAGATGGCGCCACCGCCCCCGTCCGGCCCACCACCAATACCGACAAGCAGCGCCCCGCCGCTACCGCCGAGCGTCGCGCAACTACGACCTATACCTGGACGGAGAGGGCATTCGCCCACTTCGTCCCAGTCCATGATTACTCCTCCACCCACGCCGCTCCTCCACCTCCACCCCGCCCCCGAGTAGCGCCAGCTCGCGGCCAGCGCCTCCACCGAGCAGGAGCACACCACCGCCTCCTCCACCTCCGTCTTTCCCACCGCCGAACATCGCTGCTACAGCGGCCAAAATAGCGTCGGGAATCCCAACCAGCTCACCGGCCGCACCTCCACCACCACCGCCGCCAGGGCCTCCAGCACCCCCAGCCGCTCCGCCGAGCAGACCGCGGCGCGACAACTTCACGCTCACGAGTGAAATGAAGGTAGGGGGTAGCAGGAGAGGGTCCACCGTGGGCGGAGAGAACGGCGGCGTTAACGGCGCGTCGAAACCTATGCGGATCGTGGTGGACGATAACCGATTCCGGTGGAAGAGGGAACAGGAGCTGCCGCAGCCGAGGCAAGACTGGGTCGGTCCCCCGCCGGGCGGGAGGTTATACAAGAGCGGTAGAGGTAGCACTAAGCCTTTCGACTTGAGCCTACTAGACCCATGAAACCTAAACATCAACTAACAACAGCGACATCCAAGGAAAGAGTTTTTGAATATAGAAAGTGCGACTCAGATTATAGCGAAACGTTCTTCTGACGCTGGGTCTTCGGTATTTCTCTCGTGCTGCGTTGTACCTTATAGTTTTTTCCCAAGCTTAATTTATTTTATGATTATTATTATTATTATTATTATTATTATTATTATTATTACTATTATTATTTTCTGGCTAGTGGTACATAAAGATTCCCTCAACGTCTATTCTATTATCTTCGCGAAAAAAAAAAGAATTTAAGAGCAATCCTTAATTCCTCCTGTTTTTTTGCGCTTCCCACCTACCTTTTGCTTTGCTTTATCTATTCTGCATGTTTCGAGGTCTCATTGGGAGTCTTTTTCTTTGCACATCACTGTTTTTGTTAGCTCTTTTTTGTAATTCTTAAACATTGGCAAAAAGGGCGGTCTGAAAAAAAAAAACAATAATATAAACACTACAGTTTTATTCAGTCCGTAGTTTTATATGGTTTCATCGTCACGATCGAGTCGAGTCACAGACGTAAACTTGCTGCCACCGCAGCAGCAATATATGAAGTGAGAGAAAGGAGTGATTTATATATACCAAATGTTAACACGTGCACACGCGCGCTTCAGTGTCACTTTCCATTACTATTATATAGACGAAGCTATTCCTGTGTAGTCCCGAGCAAACTCTCCCAATTCCTATTGTTTTTTTTTTTTTTTTTCATAAAAGAAAGAGGGTAAGATCAGACCATAAATATATATTAAAAAAAAAAAAAAAAACGTATCGGAAACCGCATGCAGAGGAAA
This sequence comes from Pezizomycotina sp. ARF18, assembly GCA_002224055.1. Lineage (NCBI taxonomy): Eukaryota > Fungi > Ascomycota > Pezizomycotina sp. ARF18. The sequence continues at coordinate 113,706 of AZLU01000125.1, read as the reverse complement.
AAGCCATGTTGAAAAATTAGTGAGAGAAGGGATGCCGACACGATCATCCCCTCCTCTGGATCCTGTTGAAGTTTTAAATATGAGAAGGGAAAAGAAATATCGAAATTCCTGATTCCTTCATCGGCGCAGAGACTTATGTACTTAATTGCAACATTGATTGAGAAAAAACAACAATTGAATAGCAAAAGCCGGACCGAAAAAAAAAATGCACACCGTATATGCCCGAACAACCGAATCAAGAATCGCACATAAAACCCAAAGAAAGGGGAAAAACGACCGAGTATGATAAGAATATGTATATAGTAGAAGAAAAACAAAATTTGTACGTACTATACTTACACTTTGAAAGTAATAATGTCGTAGAAAGAGAATAAAAGAAGGAAAGACACCCAAAAAATGTCGCTAAAGTTCAATCGTAAAGTTGGATAAAAGAAGGGATAAAAAAAAAGAATATGAAAAAGGGGAGTCTGGATCTCCCAAGTGCCCGTTATGGGCATTGATCTCGGAACGAGACTCTGTCGAAGTAAAACCATTCTAGAGATTGCAAAGAGGAAAGAAATTCTTACTCCAATTCATCCTCTTGCTGTTCATGTGGGATGGACATCAGTGACGAGTCCATGGACGGACCTAGCGGTGACCCAAGCACCTTAGTCAAAATATCCCACCCGACATTATTTACAGCGTCCGGCCACTGCATTTCCACGTGCTGGCCGTGCTCACCCGCGTAGTGGTGGTGAGCAACCCCGGATCGGTCCCCGGACCGACAACGCTGATCGACGGCCAGGACTTCGAGCTCTGCCAGTGCAGTTCCGCGGAACTTTGCCGCAAATGTTGCGCCTGCATGCCAACGGACAGGGAAGGATCGACGTGCGGAAGCTGCCGTGGAGACAGCACGTTTTGTCCGTACCCGCCGTACGATCTGCTAGCATCGGCGTCGTCCGGGTGGTACGCAACGGTTTGAGCGGCAATAGCCGGAGCAGGGACGCCCGTACTACCAGGGTAATGTTCCCGACAGGTCGGTATCGGATCGCTACGGGAGGTCGGAGATTGGGCGATTTGGAAGTGAAAGGTAGTTGCAAGGTTATCGATGACCTCCAGCCCCTGCGCTGCCGTCGGCCGCTCAGAAGATGCCTCTTTCAAAACTTCCATACATATTCTGATATTCCCGGGGGCATCAAGCTGGACCTGGTGCTCGAGGAGATGATACCCCAGAAGAAGTGTTATCGCCGCTTTGGTTATGACCTGGTAAGTCAATTCATTTTGCTGGTATTTAAATGCGACTTCCCAGTTCGGCCATTTGATCGCGCGTCGAAGAATGTGTACCATTAGTCTGCCAACCTCCAGGGATCGAAGAAGACTCTGCGTCCTAAACGTTTGGCTTAGAGTTGTATCGGTAAAAAATCGATTAATAGACAGCCGCGAGCCAATAAGATGGCATAAAACTAAATAAGAAAATAAGAAACTCAGCATGCTGGTATCTCATCGTATGATAATAAGCGCGAGATAGACCAAGACCACACAGGGGGACTTTCTTACATTTGACTACTAGAGGATCAAGAGGTTCATTGTTCCGCAGATCGTACACCGAACCTGCCTCCCGTTGGTAACTTATAATCTTCTCTTCAATCTCATTGATGCTCCGCTCCAGTTCATCTTCAGTCTGAGTGCTGGAGTCGAGCTTGAGAATCCGGTTGCTAACCATCGAGTTTTGCACGATCATACGGAACACCTGCAATCCCACGTCGATAGTCTTTGGGGTTTCCTCGTAGAAGTCGTTTAAAACACCTCCGGCGTCGTAATAACCTGGAAGTTCAATCTCGATTTCATCCTCCTGAAATACGGGGGGTCGACCAAATTGTAAAGCAAGTTTGCGATCAAGGTTATATGCCCCCAGAACGTCCGATTCCTTATCTCCAACTCTATGGTGCTGTAAAGCCCTGGAGGTTGTCGTAGATGGAGTCCTAAGTCTAAGCAAACTCGTGCCAGTGAACCCACGGCCATCCATGAAGGTGAGGGCAGAGCTAAACTGTCGAGATAAATGGCCATGATCGTTAAGACTATCGAAATACACATATTAGTTCAGCGAAGTCCCCCAAGAGGGCCAGTTTATTCTGCGGAGACGGTGTCACCTAGCGCGTCATCAAGATGATATCTAGCCTTGTTGAGATCATGATACTTCCTTGCGCACTTATAATATTCCCAACCTGGTCTTTAGCATGGCAACGTTAGCATCTATAAAGTCAATCTAGGGAGCGATAGGAAGCGCATAATGGCTTACCGAGAGGGATCTTGATTTGGCACCCCAGGGAGGTCACTCGAATCCAGAGACAGGCATCCATACGCCAATATTATCATTGTGAAGCAAAAGCAACTGGTCAAGGTGCGTTCGTCGGAAAGGTATATAGGGGCGTCATAAACGCGGCTGAACTTTTCCCGAGCTGACGGCCAATATAAAGCAGCTAAATTTCTAGAGGAAGTTGTCAGGCGAGGTAGCGCAAGTTTAAAATTAGTATTTCCGGGTGTTGAAACATCAAGATCGCAAAGAATTTCTAGTAATTCGAGAAGTTCTTACCTTTGAATAGTGTCTTTATACACTGCGATGAGCTTTTCCCCAGTGTCTCTCGGCGGGAGGTATACCCTAAGATCTAACAGTTCCTCACCCGTGCATCCAGTTGCACGCTTGGATGAACTGCATCTGAGTCTGACTGTATCCAATTCGCGGACGTCTGGTAACCAAGCGTCTGAACAAAAGTCCTGCACAGAAGTCACGAATCCAGTGCCTGAAGTGGGACCATAGTATAGAGGAACCGGGTTATCTTTAGTACTAATGAGACGATTGGTAGAACCCCTTCTCACAACGGTATCAACTTCGGATTTGCTATTGTATGACATTCGTCTCTGGGTGTCGGCAGTATCCGAGCCGACTTTTGACGTTGGTGACTGGGCATTGGCGTGAGCGACGAAACGGAAGATGCCGCTTTTGAGCTCTGCGACGCGGCTTCCTCCTTCTCACGAAGTTTGCTCTCAGCAATTTCGAGTTTTTGGGTGAGCTCTTGAACAGTGGCCTCTAAATGCCGCATTCGTCTGCAATAAGCGATTCGGTGTTAGTTTCAAAGGAAAAGGAGAAATTATCACGAAAAGTTCTTTCAAGGTTTAGTCATTTCAGCTAACCTAGCAGGTCCAACTTTTCTCTTATCCTCCGTTTCATCGGAGAATTTGCATAGTAATGAGGCTGATGCACAGCTCGAGCATGGTCCGGACGTTGGTGTATCACACTATTATTGCGAGTTAGCGACGCTCCGGCCGTTTCACCGTTTCTTTCTTTTTTTTTTCTATTAAATAACTACCACAATTTATTTTTCTTAAGTTTATAGTAAGGCTTTAAGAACGAGATCCAACTTCTTCGGCGCACAAATTGTTCTCCCGAGCAGGTGGAGGAACATTTTTTTTAAACACAAAGCGTTATCGCCAATCCGACGATATAACAGATGGCGATCGCAGTAGAACTTGCCTTTGTTTTCTAGTACGACAAGCCAGGCACGCTCGGCTTCGACGTCGCTTTGGAATGCTCGTTTCTCGTGTTTTCCCGCAGCATCCTTAGATCGAGGAAGAACAATCAAGCTGTCTTCATCAGTGTCGAACGATTGAGTAGCGCTCTGCATCTCTGTAACTGGGCTATTCGCGAAGATGAGGTCGATGAAAATTGTGTTTCTTGGGGCGTCGTATATATTTTCCAAAGAAGAGAAAATGAAATTAATAGAGGAGAGGAAGAAAAAAGATTGAAAGACGATCGAAGGAGGCAAAAATAAAATTGCAAGCACAAGGGAAAAAAGTTGTCGCTCTGGATATCACCCCCTCATTATTGCTTCCATCTCGTCGTTTTGATAGATATTAAGGGAAAGGGAAAAAACAGAGAGGAAAATTTTTCTTCATTCAATTCTTCATATGATATTCCTTCCTTTTCTTTTCCTTGTTTCCTTCCAGTTCCTTTTTCCTCTCCCTTTCAACAAGTCGGCACTTTAGAATCCCAACTCCGTATAAAAGGGGGATACCTATGATGGTGGGGGGGCGGCTCGCTCGTGGCCACTGCCTTTTTCTTTCTAAAAAAAAAAAAAAATAAAATAAAAAGATATATTTTAGTGCGGTATATAAAATATAAATGCACAACCCAGAATTATAAAAAGAAAGGTAGAAATCGGACCTGATAGACTAGATCGCAGTGTATAGGTGCGTAAGACCTTACAATAACAAGCAAAGCAAAGTTCACAAAAAAAAAAAAAAAAAAAAAAAAGGCGTTGTGGGCGGTGAACGAACCTTGGGGATCTGGTAGCTGGGACTTGCCTCGCTCGCGTGGGTTATGTATCATGCGCGCTACCCCTCTCACGCACACGTTACTTTTTTTTTTTTTTTTTTTTTTGCTGCTTCCCTGAGGGCCCAGCCAGTCGCCTTTCCAATATTCACCGGCGGAAACGGGTATTGGCTGTTTTTCGTAATAAGCTAGACGAGTTGTAATATAAAAAAGAAATTTTTGAGTAAAAATAAAGCAAAAAATATATTAAAATAAAATTACCCATTCCCATGTTCCGACCACGCAGATGTGGGTCTAGGTCCTTCTACTGGAACGTTTCCCTTTTTCGGTATCACCTCTTTACGCAAAGAGCGTTAGAGAAGAAAAAGAAAAAGAAAGGAAGAAAAAAAGAAAAAAAAATTTTTTTCTTGAAAAGAATACTACTTTTTGCCGTGAAGTGGAGTATTTGAGGTCGTGATGGAGAGCAGGATGGTGTTGTCTCCTTCATTAAAGACCATTATCACAAGTACGCTCTGCGCACACCATAATCAAGTTCTTTTCCTGAAGATCCTTGTTGGACTCTGGGGTGATATTTCGTCGCGTTCAGATTCATGAAGAGGGTTCCTTGGTATAAGCTTATCAACACGCAGCACCACTAATACGGCAACAGATGGGCCAATTTACTTTGGAGTAGGTGCTTGGTCCCAGAACGAAAGCGGGTTAGCATTGCAAAAGGCTTGAGAAACATTGCAGAAACAGATTGAAAAGGGTTATTTTATTATATGCCTAGTGCGCACAGCGGCAGGGGCAGAATAATCGCCACGCAGCGACTCGGATAAGTCCGCGGAGGAGAGAGCTTAGAAGGGTGCTATTCGCAAAATACTTAATGCCCCGCATGGAATGCTCTTTCGAAGCCTCGGTCGGGGACCCAGCCAAGCCAGCGTGCAGCCAATCTCTTGTCTAGCCCGCCAATTTTCTCCTGTATTTATTAAAAGTAGCCAAAAGGTTATTTTTTTTTTTTCTTTAAATTCAATATAAAAACGAATAAGACCAACAACTCGCCGACGCTTTCACAAACTAGCAAGCTTGGAATCCGTCCCAGGAAATTTTTGTTACACCGAAACGGAGGACATTCAGTAGTCCGTCGCTTCCCGTTTTAGAATTTCAGACGAGATTTCCTTCTGGCTCCAGCTTCCTAGCTAGTCGATGCTGTTCGGAGGCTCGACCGTGAGAAGTGAAAGATATTCTGGACCATCAGGACCTTTCGTCCGGGGGTTTCGCCAGAAGCACATTACCGTTTGCATCTCTTGCGCTTCGCCAAGGTTTTAGTTAAATCCTGAAATTCTATCCCACACTCAACACGATTGTTAGCCTTTCGCTCTCGCTCCCCAGCTCCCAGCTCCCAGTAGCAATAATTTTGTTTAATGAAAGTGAAAAACGATACCTGTTCAAATTCATCCAGGAAGAGAAATATCTCTTTTTTCTGGAGACTTTAGATGTTTTGTGTGCGACGTGCGTGAATTGTCCGGAGCCAGCTCCACCCAATAGGATCAGACCTTCCGCAAAAACCAAAAACGGTTAATTAGAACGCTTCATTTTAAATTGATGCAAGACTTATAATAATTACTTCTCGATTCGAAGACTATTTTTTATTTTTTTTATCCGTGACTCTGTGGAATGGAGTCACTCGCGGAATTGAACACTAGAAGAAGCTCCCATGTCCTTTTTTCTTTTTCCTTTCGGGAAACGTATTCGAATGGACGTGTTTTCGATATATTGCCCTTTTGCAAGGATTCATAATGTTCTCTCAAGTATAGTTTGTGGAATATAAATTCCGATCCCATCCCGAGTAGAAGGCAGTTGCGACAGGGAAGAGTGTGGAGCTTCTCTCCTGTCTAAGAAATGGAACCCAGGAATAACAACGTGAAAAAGAGAGAATATAAGAGAGAGAGCGGTAAAAAGTTTGATCGAAGGTAGTATTACAAAAACGTTCTGTGAGGTCATTGGGAGGCGTCGGTAGTAGATTGCGGTCCGTTTTTATCGCGATGATGGCGATTCCCTCTAATCGCTGCAGTTCTGTCAGGTATCAGAGCTGCTGGTTGGATGGAAAAATTAATTAAACAGGCTTGCAGGTAATTTATGGTGATACTCCACCACAGAAAATAATATAAAGAAATTAAAATAAATATAAATAAATTATATAAAATAAAAATAAAAACACACAAGAAATAAACAAATCAATGAAAATATATTATATATATTCGTAAAGGGCAGAGAGCGCCTCCCCCGCGAAACAAGACCAGAAATGGTAATATCAATACGATGAAGAATATCAGACGGAAGTGTTTTCGCCTCTCGTAGATTGCCTCCAACGCGCGTTTGGCTTTGAATGACTCGCGTTCTCTCTCAAGAAGATATCACGTCCCGTTCTACCAGACATTCCGAATATTACTCATATAATATCGCATCGTTGCCTCCACGTGCACCTACTTAAGTTCTATTGAACTTCTAGCCAAATTTTCCACTTATCAAACCTCAAACCTCGTTACACAGAATATAACTTGTGATCAGTGGGGGCACCAGAGCGCCCAGAAAACACACTGGATATCTCATTGCAAAACACTCATATATATACAATAATGCCCATATAACCAACACATACCACATACAACCTAACTCATGAAATACACAAGAACAAAAACCAGGATAATATTAATCGTTGCGAAGAAAGAGGACAAGGAAAAAGAAAGGAATGTGGACAAGAGAAAAAGTAAAAGGATGCAGGTTTTAGAAATAATATATGCACACCGAAGGAAAATCGAAGCAGAAAAAAAAAAAAAAAAAAAAAAGGTAAATATTTACTGCTCCACATTGGTACGTTTACCTAGGAGCTGTCTCCTCCGCTCCTCCCACTCCGACCTCGTACTCGTGGCCCTGCCCGCTCTTCGTGCCCATCATGAACCGAAACGTCATCGTCGTGCCCGCTTCCGTCCGAGCTGTTGATCTGCCTTGGAGTCGGCAGGGGTTTCGATTGCGTACTCGCGGCAGACGCGGGCATAGTATTGTATACCCAAAAGCTCTGCCGCCTCTTCGGCGCCGGCGAACTCGGCGTCGCAGAGCCGTAGTTTTGAGCTCGTCTGCGGAACCTACCCAGCAAGCTCGTCCGCTCGTCCGCAATTGCGGACTCGGAATCCCTCCTGTCGATGACAAGCAAGTGCGGTGGGAAGCGCTCCCGCTGCCGTCTCCGGCAGAGACACCTGAAGAAGAGGATGATGAGGAAGAGGATGACGATGACGGTTATGGTAGCGAGGATGGAGATGAGGGAGGATAGGAAGGTGATGGTCGAAACGTTGCACATCATGGGCTTCGCTCGAAGTTCCCAGCGTTCGACCAGTGCGGGCAGATGTCGTCCTTGAATATCGGTGTCAACAGCGGGAATAGGAGCGGCGAGGGTGGTTCGTTAGGTACACACGTGCCGCTCTAGAAATGGTGTAAATGTTAGCGATTGTTAAAGCGCAAAATCACGATGATGTCGATCGCGATATTCAGTGAATAATAGACAAATAACATTGAAAGATCTGAAAAATATGAAAAGAATCGTGAAATAGATCAATCAATAAATAGAGAAATGAAATAAAATAACATTCGCAACTTACAACAGGACACCATCCACATGGGTGACGACTCTTCAGGCAAGTCCAACAATCGGTCATGGCCCAACATTTTTGAGCAGGTCGTCTTGGGAGAGTAGCAATTTTCGAGATTAGCCAGGCACCAAAAAAAAAAAAAAAAAAAAAACAACGGCCCGTCCCGGATGAGCTAATTTTCTTGTCTTCGATGATATTCCAGTATTCCCGTAATCTCATTCTTCCCACCGCATGATCTCCGCGAAGATTGTCGAGAAAAGAAAAAAAAAAAGAGACCCACCATAACTCGTAGGAGAGATGGTTGTATTGAATCCCATCCTGGAGACGGAGTGTTTACGGTGATCCTACGCTCTCTGGAGATTCTAAGGTTCGCCTGACAATCTTCTGGTCGAAAACTTCGGGGCGTTTTTGGCTTCCTGAAGCCAAAATCGAAAGCCTTTTTTTTTTTTTTTTTTAAAAAAAAAAAAAAAAAAAAAAAAAAAACAGTATTCGAAGGTGGGAAACAAGGGTTTATTTTAGGGACGGCCGTCTCATCGTCTGTTATACGATAACGAAAAGAAAATCCCCTGGGGTAGGACGAACGGAGGGGAATGGGATACGGGTGTAGACGGGGTTGACGTTCCTCGATGTTGTTGTTGTCAATGTTGTTGTTGTTATTGTTTTTTTTTTGGTGTTAACGTTGCTCAGGCGGGATGTTGTGATCTTGGAAACCCTGATCATTTATTTGATCACACACGCAATCTTAATACGGCTGCGGTGGTGGTGCGCACTTCGCTCCCCACCTCGCCAAGCCGAGACGGAAATTCGCAGCAGTACGGAAAAAAAAAAATTAAGAAATTATATCTGCAAGGAGGACAACAGCGATAAAAAAGAAATTATTCTTTATTTCAATATCAAAATATCTTATTGGTCTTCAATAGATCTCTTTGTACATATATACATGGATACATGGATATACCCTCAAGTTTGCTCTCATCTAAAGGAGTAAACAATAGATGGAATCGGGGTAGATGTTTAAGCTTATACCTGTGTCACACATAGGCTTCCGAAACGGACGAATACGAAAGGGATCTGTAGGATCGAGTCATAGGAGCGGATCGAGTCATAGGAGCCAGAGGAGATAGAACTACATTGCCGCAGTTAGCATCGGCTATGAAGCATGTATCCATGGCGTTCGGCAGTTATAATAAGCACAAGTTCGCCTCTTCCGTTTCTCTCTCGCCAAAATCAGATCCTCATTCTTTTAAAAGCACGATTCGCTCGGCGATTCCAATTTCCATCGCAAACCTCCAGGATCAATTGCATAGCTAAACGCCGACTTTAGTTAACAAATTAGCTCGCGCAACTTACCTTTTAAAACATATACATCTCAGCAAGCCATCTCCGAGATACGTCCGGCAACTATGAGATTGACAATAACCCTCAATGCGAAGCAAACGCAAAAATCCATCGTGGTGATGCCGAGCTCGACGGATCCCGACTCCGTTAGAGCGTTCATCATGGATGCGGCGTCGAAAAAGCTCCGGGCTAAAAGCCTTCCCGTATATTCCTCCAGGGAGGCCGCGAACTCTTGTCGCCCGAAGATTTCCAAGAAGCTCTCAAGGACGACGTTCTGCTATTAATATCGCTGGGAGAGGAATACGTCGGAAACATCAAGGAGACTACCTCCTCAAAGGGTCCTAAGGCCCAGGTACGAGTTTTAGCGCAATCGGCTCCCGTTGAGGCGGCTGCAATTAAGCAACTTCATGTAGCGGCCAAATTACCGGGTGTTATCCATGCCGTTGGTCAACCAGACTTGCATGAGGGCAATAAGTTCCCTATCGGATGCGTAGTCGCCTCGCGCGATTGGATCCATCCGCCTCTGATCGGCAGTGATATCGGCTGCGGTATCGCTTGGTATAAAACACGCTGAACGCAAACCGCGTCCGCGCCGACCCGGGGAAAATAGCAGAAAGGTTGAAAGGATTAGAAGGGCCTGGATGAGTGCTTTGGAGCGAAGCTGGTGGCTCGGTGACGACTCTGCGGACGCTGAGCTGAGAGAAACCGATGAAAATGGTAATTGGACGAAGGAGTCGGAACGATTGGCAAAGGGAACCATTTCGCCGAAGTTCAAATTATTGAGTCGATTGATAAGGCTTCTGACGAGTGGTCCCCTCCTTTCGAAGAGAATTCGGTTGTGCTTCTGGTCCATTCTGGCTCCAGATGGTTCGGGCAGAGCGTTCTGAAGATGCAACCACGAATTTCGATGCCGGCAGACTCGAAGGAAGCCGAAGAGTATCTACGGTTACACGACAAGGCCTGTGCGTGGGCTCGTAAAAACAGGGATCTCATTGCTCTCAGGTTTCTCCAGAAGCTCGAAGCAACAAATGATGAATGGGAGTCGGTGCGAATATAAACGACGAACCAGGAAGAATAGGCTTGCTGAGCTCCACTCCCGGATACAATCAAGGAAAGTTGTGGATATTTGGCACAATAATGTCGAGAGGGTCAAATGGCCGCCGTACTCCCCGATTCAAGGCGACTCTGAGGAATCCTACGAAGTTTTTATACATAGGAAAGGAGGTGCTCCTGTCACATCCACCACCGAGCTTCTCCCGCTTCCCGGATCTCGTGGTACGCCAACACTGGCTACTGCGACCTCTTATCAGCGCCACCACAAATCACGGCGTGCATAATTTGCTGTCAGTGCTCACGGTGCAGGAAGGTCGCTTTCTCGTTCAAAGGCCTCCACGCTGTCTAAAAAGTATAAAAATAACATCGAAGAAATGACTCAGAGGACACCAACTGCGGGTGGGTTATCTGCGATGATAAGAGCTTGTATGGGAAGAGGTCCCCGAGGCATACAAGAAGTGGAACTTGTAGCAGAGGATCTGGTTCGCGAGGGCACTAGTGTTGTCGTAGGGAAGGCCATCCCGATGGTGACCTACAAAACTAGAAAGGAATAAAGTGTTCAATTGAGCATGTAAACATTACCTCAGCCTGGTAATAAACACTAACCCAAACCTGCTGCTTGGTAATATATTATAGCAAAAACGTCTATATTTGCATATTTGCCCCTTCGAGGATGTATTTCCAATGCAATAACGGACACTTAATTAGAAGCTCTTTCACTACAACCAATCAAAGCGCAAGCCTCGTATCGTGCTAAAGTTTCCTCCGGACTTCTTTAACCGGGGAAACTTGGGGATATGCCGTGCGTTAGCGTTGACGATCTGTCCTTAAACGTTGCTAGTTATGAAACCATCATAGGACCTACATGCAGATGGCGCATATGGCCCGGGAGAGATTTCCAGTACATTATTTGACCCAGGAATCTAAAATGAGTCAGTTAAATGGGGACGTATCAAAGGAGTGGGGTAGCGGGGAAGCTGCGAGGTTTGTCCGATGCTTGAAGCTGCTCGCGGAGTTCACATGAGATATCCGTCTGATATCCGTCAAGGAGATAGTCAGTGTTGGTTATCTTGCGACTATTGTTGGTGGTGTTCAAAACATGCTTTTCGGTGGGTCCAATCGAACAGCTGTCAAGTGCGAACGAAGGTGATTACTTTTGCTTGCGTATCGAACAGTACGTTTTATTCCAAAAACATTTCTACTTGAAGCCCTTAACCCCTATCTGGCACATATCCTGCAAGAGACATGCCGCCTCCTTGGTTTATCTCGAGCAATAGTAAAAAAACCTTCAGCTAGATATATGCTTAAAGAAGCAATAGTTTGAACTGTTCAATGAGAAGGAGCCTAGCATCCATCACGCCATTAAGTCACTTCGAGATTCCTCACCATGGTGGTCCGAATGCCGGAAGTTCAATTTTCGCATTCAGCCCATGATGTCGTAGTGTCTGCTGCGTGAAGAATTTCATTTATGGATGCGTCTTCACGACGTTGCATGCCCCACAAGGCAAGATACGAGTTAAAATAATCTTCATTAACAGCGAATAAAATATAGTGCGCTTAGAGCGGGAAGAGAAAAATATTTTATTTCAGGTTTGAAGCTGCAGAACTGCGATCGCAGCATCCGATGCAGGTGCACGCGAATGATTTCATTCGTTTATACCGCGACGCCTAACATCTAGATTATCAAAGTCAGCCTCTGAAATGACCGAGGTGACAAAGGCCGCTGTTAGATTGTGGTTTGCCATGTTTAAAGTATCGAAAGGTTGAGAAGAGATGGATCGATGTAGAAAATTTCCAAGTATAAGATGACTTTATAAGATTAAGTACGCAATACGTTAATTGTGATCATGGTCCGTAGCCACTAACTGCGGAGGCTGCTTTTAAATCTGGTTTATAATTTTTCTCGAATATACTCGGGTTACTGCTATCATTAAGTAGATTTATTATACCAACTTGAAAGGTTCTGAGCACTGAGCAAGCAATAACTTTTAGAAGATATAAGACTTCATCATGACCATATCCAACTATCATTATACTCCAACAACATCTGTGGAACCTTGAAACAAGAATATTTTCTAAAAACAAAAAGAAAGTACAACTCCAGAAGCGTTGTCTCAGTCCTAAGTAAGATTTACAGTGTCAAACCAGGAATTGAACGAGCGGATAGAGGCTCCTGCATCCGATATGCAAGCCTAGCGCGCCGGGCTGCCGGTGGCTTGAAATGTATTCAACATTGGTATGTCGGTTTACCGGATTGAATGGAGTTTTTATTAATACTATCTTGCTTAACATGTCATATCTGAACATGAGCTTCGTGGTGACTTCTACACTATTTACATTTTATTAAGTTATATGCCTCTAGACTCTTTCCGCTGAGACCTCGAACGAGTCGGAACTTACTCCCTTTCGCCGACGAGAGTTAGGCAAATAAGTCTGCATGGAATCAATCCGTTATTCTTGCTCGTTTTGAAGTAAGAAAAAAAAAAAGAAAAAGAAAAGGAAAATACAACCTCAATTCTTAATAAAATCAGATATTCTAAACTCTAGTCACATTTTAAAGAACTATGGCCGAAGCATCTCAAGAGAAGGTTTGGAAGGCCATATATCTTAAGAGCCCTCTCCGTCAGGGCCTCACGATGAGTTGTTTGCGTTGCAACATAACGTTATATCGATAAACCTAGCTGCCATTGACCTCCCATCGACTATTAATTAGTAGTATCAGTATGCCTTCCCTCCTTTCTTTCCGGAATATGGTCCATCCTGCCTATACCCTCTCCCGAGTAGCACGATTGGAAGCTAACCTTTGCACTGTCAATATAGGCAACCCTGTCAAGTCGATACCAGGTAGCCTCCAGTGTGACACAGTACGGCCGATCCACTGACTTTCAGTTGACGGCTCTCGCTCCAATTGTCTATTTTCCCTTGGAAGGCATCGCTGCTGTACGTTTCCGTTATCACAATTGATCTTTTTATGCATTATCGCCGGGTAGTGGCATGAGGTGGCGGTAGTTAACGTGAGGGATATCCACTTACCATGGTAAATGCATAGATCGCTTCAACTTTCTTTTTGTATCCAAAACTCTGCAACCTGCGGGTGATATTCTGCATAATATCTGCAGCTACCCGTCTCCAGACGAAGCTTTTTCCTACACGATTTACTCAAGACCACCCGTCAAACGCAACGCGAACGAAAATGTGTTGGTTTGAGAAGATCCAGTTTGTACGCTGCGGCCACGAGCACAAGCGATTGGTATCTTACTGCCATTTCGCGCGCACTGATCCGTTCCACCAGTGCTTCGGCGTCCAGACCGTCCGTCGTACGCGCCAGGAAGAAAAAACATGTGCCCGTCGTGTGGAGGACCTGCCATTGAAGGACCTGAGGAAGAGAAGTAGAGAAAGACGTCAGTAATTATGATTGTGGTTTTCGCATGAAAGGTAAGTTAAGGCAAAATCACAGCTCGGTCCTATTTTCTTTGCCTTTCTTGGTCCTGCGTAGGGATCCAGGATGTATGCGCCTACCGGTACTCTCACTGACGCTGTCGTCCAACTTCCATAGGTGATACCCTAAAGATCCACGTTCGAAATAAAGGCACGACTCAGAAGCGGAGTGTAAATGCTAGCCAAGATTCCCTTTTTTTTTATTCTCTTTCTCCTTTCATGAACGGTGGTTGCTGTCTTGCTTTCTTCCTATGCATTGCTGGTGGAAAGCAATCGTTTTTTTTTTTTTTTTTTTTTTTTTTTTGATATTGGGGCAAATAGCAAAAGAAATGCAAAGGAAGATAGAGAGATCGATGGAGAATTTCCTCGGGAAGGTCTCCAGGTCTATCAAGAACGACCTTCTAATTGATAATATATTAATTCCTTTTTACGAGTCTATATATTCATTACACCTGTGCCTTCCCTATATTTCATTTTCACTCGTTCATTCACTCATTCATTCGTTCTTCCTTCCTTTCGTTTTTTCGACTAAACTACGCTACGCTGTTTTCAATCATCTAAACTCTATTCTTTTCTTACTTTCCTTGCGTGTACGAAGTTTCAAAGTGTTTTTTTTTCTCATTGTTGGATTTCTAGTCTGTATCCACTTATCACTCTTTACTCGTTTTGATGTTTAGCTCTGCGCACATCCTCGGATGATACCGAGCTTTCTCCTGTACGATGGCGAGCGGATCTTTCCTTAAATCCTGAAAAATTTCCCCATGGTTGCTTTACCATGCTATTCCTCTTTTTTTGCGATATGCTTTCTTATTCTTCCTATTCTTCCTAGACGCAGTATAGTCTAGATCAGACTCTCCGGCGATAGATGCTGGGCCGGAGGAGGGTCTGATTTAGACCATACCGCTGCTTCATCACATATACTGTCATCTAATCTTCTCTACTCTCCTTCAAACACAGCGCACTTCCATAAGGTCATATGATATCAATTTGTTGATTTCTAGGCCACTAGAACTTGCAGCTTTTCTTCTTCTTCTACAAGTGGTCTAGCTTTCAAGCTAGTTCCATCAAAACAGCAGTTAATGCAGCGGGAGCGCCAGCTGGTGCAGCAAAAGCTGTGAATGGGCTAGAGCTCCTGAGAATCCCGCTAATACGGTATTTGAATTGTCTCTATGATGGCCTTTGCACGACCAAGGCAAAGAAAAGATAAAGACAACATCTGATTGTTTTTCCAAATATCTTAATAAGCGCTAGCTTAACTTCGTTAGTCACGTTTGCTCTTCTTCTTCTACTGTGCTTGAAATCGTGTTCGATATGGCTCTGGTTTTTTTTTCATGATGCTGATTGTTCTGTTTCCTCCAGTCTAGATTTTTATCCGTCTCCTTCCCGCAATTACGTTTGTTGACGATAACCAGTCATTCTTTTTTTGCTAATTTGTTCTCCGTCCCGCAGCACGGAAGATTTGTCTTCCTCGAAGCGAATTCATAGAGAAGATTCTTTCGCAGAACCGGAAGACTCGCCCGCTGCTGTTGGTGCCGTTCCACTAGTCTTCCCAACTATATTGTACCTATTGGAAAAGAATGTGTGCCAATCATCGAGAGTCTTCATCTCCTTCTCGTCGAGACCTGAATAGTCGGCATGAGCGTGCTCCGGCTTCAGCGAAGATTTACCAAGCCCGCATGATGCATCTTTTCCAGCGAATACTGGATTTTTTGGTCAGCTCCTTTCTCCTTCCTCTTCTCCTTTCTTTTCTTACTCTTTTTCTTTTTCCTTGCTTTCGTGTTATACAAAGTATGAAGAGAAAAAAAAAGCTTCAAATAACAGCGAATGACGAAAGTGAAGCAATGAAAGATAACAAGAAGAAATGATATTAAGGAGCGTTAGGCAAAACTTCCAAGAAAAAGACTAGTAAGATCGAAGATTAGCTGCCGACATAGAGTATGCTTTTTGTTTAGCGAGAGGATTTCGTTTTTGTTCGATAAACAAAACGGTATGAGTTGTCCAGACTCATGGAACCTCAGATGAAAATTGAACTGGCGGTTAAGGCTTTTTAAAGATCTTTCCATTGATAATCCAGGCTGATATAAACATATCTCCCGTGTTATTCGGTGGGGGCCCGAGGGAGTCATGCAAGCAAACGACAAAACTGATCAACAATAACCGTGTCGCGTTCGGGGAGACGGAACCAACAACGGTTGGATAGCAATTTTGGGGTTGCTGACCTGCAGAAACGACGACCGCAAGCCCGAGCATTTCCGCAAAAAAAAGAAAACAGAAGAAAAAGGAACAAAGAACTGTATCTAACGATATAGACAGTAATACCACTTCAGGCGGCTAGCTTACCATGGTATCCTCCACCAGGGCCATAAGTTTCTCTCTTCTTCGAGACGTCGAATACAGTACCCTTTTTAGAGAACGAGATCGTTAGTTTATGGACTTTTACAAGTGGCGCGGGGATACTATAAAAGGTCCCGGATGAGCTTATCAGACTCACCTTAATGGCCACCAGATAGGATATCTTCATTCGAGCCTATGAGAGAAGAAAATGAACAGAATTACGTTAGCGAGGAAAGGCGCGCTACATCGGACGAGGGAATATCTCTGGGTCATATTGGATGGCTGTGTGCCGAAAGTGGAAAAGCCACAATATGCATGTTGATGTTGTTTTGACGTGGAATTTCGCAGTAAAATAAAGGTGCCAACCTCAAAACCTACCGTCGCATTTCAACAAATATCGGGTGCTATAGGATCGTCCTTTGGAGGATCTAGGCTGACCGGTTCTTTAGGTTGGAAGCGCCCCTCCGTAGCCATTGCTCTCCACTTCGCAGACAGACCAGAAATGCGTACTTTGTGGATGGATGTGTGTTGCCGTTAGAAAATGACAGAGTTGATGACAGAGTGGGGTTCGAGATGAACAGAGTCTGTTTCTGCAAAGGAGAAAGACCGAATATTGCTAACCTGCCAGTTAGAGAAAACGTTCGTTTTTTATCTCAAGTCTCGTTTACCAGAAGCTCTCCTTGGTTGAAGGAAAATAAGGCTATCGTTTGAATTTCGGGAGTCGGGAATTCCTTGGTGTTATAGGATTGCAGGCTATATACATACGGGTGGAATTAAGTTAGTAGGTATTTCCTGGATGGGTGTTCAACTGATAACTATTTTTATTGCTATTCCAGTTAACTTCGAAGCTTAAGGCTGATAGCCAGTAATAGGCCGCGGTAAGCAAAGTGAATTTAACGTGTAGCAAAAACCGTGCATATACTAAGGATAAGAGGTCAATAAACAAGGAGGTGAAGAAGTATTTCGTGAAGGAGAAACACCTGTGCATTTACTTCGGATATTATAATTATAAGAATTACTACTCATCTTGCCAGAAGCTAAATAGGTAGCTCATAGTTCTACGAAGGCTTCCACAAAAAAAAAAAGAGTTATATAAAGTTTCATATTATGAAGTAGGGGATGACGAGAGAATTGGGATCGTCTATACATCTCCGTAGCTCTCGAATAGAAATAAACAGAGCACGCGGTTCAAACTTCCGGTTGCGTGGATGCAATTAGTCTCGTAACTAGATGATATTTTTTTATTGCATCCCAAGATGCAATAATATAAATTTTTTTTTTCTTTTCAAAAAATTCTGTTTTCCTTTTTTTAGTTCTCGTCGCGTCGCTTCTCATTATGCAACTCCACGTAGATGGCTTCGGTTTTCAATCACCATTAAGGTGGACATGAGGGAGAATATTATTGCTACAGTGATATATCATTATATCTCATCTCTACCTTCTTTAACTTACCTATCCCTATTTTTCATCCTTTGGTTCCTTTACAGATCGAACAGGCTTATCGACTAGAAGTGTTACCAGTGAATGAACAATTTCAGCTGACGGAAATGAGCACATAGTATCACATAGAGAATGTATGAGGAAAAACTGGATTAGCAAATTTGCTATATATACCTGCTGCGAGTGAAGTGATTTTTGCTATATGATTGTAAATACTGTCAGAGATACGCCACCGAAGTAAAAAAAAAAAAAAAAAAACGGGGAAGAAGGAGTTATCCAAGAAAACACGTTTCCTATGTCTGCTCACCTGCTGTATCGTAATCAGGGCAACTTCTACCACATCGCCACCAATAATATTCAAACCAGAAAGTTCCTCGAGAATGACTAACAATTCTCGAGTAGACCAACCGCCCGGCTCTGGCGTGCCTGTTGCCGGTGCAAATGCGGGATCTAGAACGTCGATATCTATGGAAACGTACACAGGCAGATCCTTTACCCGTGCCTTGATCTTTTCAACAACACCCTTGACACCACCGGTATCCAGTTCCCTCGCTTGATCATGCTGAAACCGCAACGAGCATCGTTCGTCAAGTCCCCGTTTTCTGGATTAAAGGAGCTCTAACACCAACGTTATGGATGAATTGAAAATCAGGCCTTCCTCGTGTGCGACGTGAGAAAAGTTCCGTGGTTACACCGCTGGGTAACCTAGAGTGTAGAGAAATAACTTCAACGGATGCGATGCGTATTGAGGGAGCCAACTTACGCATAATCTGAGACTTGACCTCCTAAAACTTTGGGTCCCAGGTGTCTGAACATTATCAAAGGCAATACCGTTAATATCCGGTATTATCGCGGAAATTCCGGACGCTAGTTGTTACACCAATTAAAGTAGCTCACCAATATGCGAGTCGAAATGAATCACAGCGACTTGGCCCCACCGAATGAACGCCGACCTTAGCGCTGCTAACGTTGTTGTATGGTCACCACCGAGTGTGATTATACGAGGTATTGTAGATGCAGTTGTGTAATCTGCTCGTGTCCAGATATCAACTGTTGTAATTTTAAAAATAACATTAGTCGAAATGACTAAGGAGGGGAGATGATAGATATCATATTTCGATCTGAATGAACTTTTACTAACTTTGTGGGCCTTTTCCAACTGCCTTAGAGCAACAGTGTTGTCTAATACCGTCATTGGAGCATCGCCACAGTCAACAACTCTTGCCCAGCTGAGAAAGGCGTTCTTCCCAGTATGGACATTCCACGAAGCCTCGGCATACATCCTCTGAGACGCAGCTCTGATAACCACTTGGGCCGAACCTTGCTCCAGGTCGATACGTCACGCCCTGTACGATTTGAAGGCACTAATTAGCGTCCTCCATCTTGCGTAGAAATGCTCCAAAATTATCCCCCTTACCGTGTCAAATGGAGCTCCCAAGATAGCTATGTCATATCTTTCGTCCTCGCCCAACTCCTTCGCAAAGCAATTCACAAACGGCAGCCGTGCGAACGTATTCATCCGTGAACCGTCCTCACAGCAAAATCCAGTGCCGGGTTAGGATCGTCCTCGACCGGAACGTACGAAGGATGCCTCGGGTTGTGCTGCGGTATGATGCCGAACTGCTGCAGCAGGAACGACTTGTGAGACTGCCCAAAGTACCTTTCCGGCTTCTCGGGCGCCGTCTCCATGGTCTGACCAGCAGCAGACGCTGCTGCTAGAGCTAAAAGAACGTGGAAATGCATGATGCAGTGGAATATCAAAAATATATTCATTATTAAGAACGTAGACGAAAGCTTCAGAAGAGATACAAAGAGGTTTCTTTTTATATAAAAATTAGGATTGAAATGGACTGCTTAGATAAGATAAGTGCGTCAAGTTCCGCGATATCTACATTCGGGCAGTGTATACGTATTCCTTTGTTACTGGGTGTATGCAACGTTACTTGTACTTGGAGGGAAGGTTGAAATAAGCTACTTGAGATGTTTTCGAAAGAGGGTTCCCGCCTGCTGTCGTCTGATTGGTCAGTGCCTCGCAAAAAGAACCGAATCCTCCTCGGTAACTCTAAATAGATAGATAGGCACGTGACATTTAAATTCTTGTACAAATTGCTTTTTTTTTCTTATTGAAATGTCTTGGCATATTGGCGGCCCTTTTTCTTTATATTTGCGACAAGTGCAATTTTGCAATGGGAATATACAAGGAAAAAACTTTTTCACCCACGGCCCACGAGCTTCAATCATCATTTTTGTTTTTCATCACGCAGAATTCTTTCAAATGTCCAAGTCCAAGAAACGGCAATTAGTTGAGGAGCCAACTGCTGGTTCTGATGACGAGGGAGAATTCCAAACCGGCTTACTCAATGCCGACGAAACAAGCGGCAGCGAGGAGGAGACCGATAGCAACGACGAATTAGATGAAGACGATGACAGCGAAGCAGTGTTGAGGAGAAAGCGAAGAGGAAGAGCTCGATAGCGACGAGATACCTTCTAGTGATGAGGAAGAGGGGCTTACCAATGGTAAATCGGTAGTGAAAAAAGTGCGCAATGGCGAAGCAGGCGAAGATGAGGAAGAGGACGAAGAGGACGACGGGTGAAGGTTGTCGAGGGTGCAGACGGCAACCGCGGTACATCTACCCAGAGATAAACCCAGTCTACGACAGCGACGATACGGACGCAGAAGAAACGAACACTATTGGCAATATACCTCTAGATTACTACGAGGGTTCCGCACATCGGATACGACATCAATGGCAAGAAGATCATGCGTCCTGCTACTGGGAAGGCTCTGGACGCTCTTCTAGACAAGATCGAGATACCAAAAGGATGGACGGGCATGCTTGACAAGAATACCGGTCAAGCTCTGAACCTTACCGAGGACGAGCTGCAGATGGTCAAGAAGATACACCTTGGAGAAGTCGGACAGGACGGCTACGATCCGTACCCGGTAAGACCTCATTCGCTTTGTCCGATTCTCAAACGACTTATCATTAGCTCAAATGGAATGTAGACTAACAAGTATCACTTTCTAGGATATGGTCGAGTGGTTCTCCTCCAAACCGGAAATCATGCCTCTGAGCTCGGCACCGGAACCCAAGAGACGCTTTATCCCTCGAAACACGAACAGAAGCGAATCATGAAGATCGTCAGAGGAATACGCGAAGGAAGAATACAGCCTTGGAAACCGGAGAAGAGCGGAAGCAGAAGAGAACGAAGAGCCGCCGTACTACGATATATGGGCCGACGAAGCTCCGCCGAAACCGTCCCACGTTATGAACCTACCAGCTCCGAAGCTCCTGCGCCAACCCACGACGAGAGCTACAACCCGCCGGAAGAATACCTGCCTACGGAACAGGAGAAGAAGGAGTGGAAGAGAGGATCCGGAGGATAGGGACAAGGATTACCTGCCCCGGAAACATAAAGCGCTGCGTTTGGTTCCGGGTTACGATAAGTGTATCAACGAAAGGTTTAACAGGTGCTTGGATTTATACCTGGCGCCGCGAGTAAAGCGGAACAAGCTTAATATTGATCCTTCGAGCTTGCTGCCGAAGTTACCTTCGCCGAGGACCTAAAGCCGTTCCCTACGACGTGCGCGACGCTATATAAGGGCCACGTGGGTAGGGTAAGGTCGCTATCTGTGGATCCTTCGGACTGTGGCTGGCGACTGGTGGAGACGATGGCACGGTGCGGGTGTGGGAGATATTGACCGGCCGTGAAGTCTGGAAGCTGAAGTGCTCTGACGATTCGGCTGTCGACTCGGTTAAGTGGAGGCACAGCGGGAAGGAGGTATACTGGCGGTTGCTGCGTAAGTTAGCATATACAGACTAATCTTTCGCTAATCATTCATCATATTACATGATCATTACTATTCTACAGCGGCGACGAAATATTCCTCGTCATACCGCCAATATTCGACCCAGAAACAGAAGCCCAAGGTCACGAAATCCTCGACGCAGGCTGGGGCCACGCCGCAAACCAACACAAAGACGAAAAGCAAACCGACCCGCCGGGTAAATGGTCGAAACCGACAGGATCGCAATCCGAATCCGGCGTGCACACCGTCATAACCGTCCGCAAGTCCGTAAAGTTCATCTCCTGGCACAGGCGCGGCGACTACTTCGTCTCCGTATCCCCGAAGACGCCAGGCGCGCGTCTGCATACACAGGTATCCACGCACAACACGCAGACACCTTTCAAGGAGCGAGCATGAGTAAAGGTATCCCGCAGCGGGTTCAGTTCCACCCTAGCAAGCCATTACTGTTCGTCGCGACGAAGCGGTACGTGAAAGTCTACGATATGGCGAAGGCGGAGCTGTACAAGACCCTCATTCCCGGCGCGAGGTGGATATCGAGTATAGACATCCACCCGCAGGGGGATAACTTGATCGTGGGCAGCTACGATAAGAGGCTTCTGTGGCACGATATGGATTATCTACGAAACCTTACCGCACGCTGAGGTACCACGAGAAGGGTATCAGGAGCGTCAAGTTCCACCAGGGTGGTTTACCGCTCTTCTGCAGCTCGAGCGACGATGGTACCGTGCAGGTGTTCCACGGAGGGTGTTCAGCGACCTGATGGAGAACGCGCTCATCGTACCGCTGAAGGTGCTGAGGGGCCACAAGGTTACGAACCACCTCGGTGTTTTGGACGTCGATTGGCACCCGAAGCAGTGCTGGCTGTTCAGCGCAGGAGCAGACGGGACGGCGAGGATGTGGAATTGATCTCACTGCTACTCCCACATCTCCGCCTTCAGCAAACGCAAATGCCTTTTTTTCTGACAGTAGCTCGTAGTAGATCACATGTATAATATTGTATAAGTTCACATTTTTAAATATTATTGATATGTTTTATTGCCATTAAAATTATTGAAGTGTAGGTTAAGCAGAAAAGAAAAAAAGCAAGCTGGCGCAAGTCAAAAATCTATACTAGGCTTTGATATCAGATCGATTGTACTATACCGAAAACGAGAACGCCATATGCTATTATAACTCTTTTATAAATTATATAAAGCTCATCATCGTATATTCCTGATATATATAAACCGAAACGCCATATTTAACTACTCCGACCGACCCGATTTTATGGGAGAAGTCACACCATCCAGCAACCATAAATCCACACCTATACATATTTTACCACTTCCTAAACGCCTTATGTACACATACAAATATCATGAACTAACCAGAGAACAAGCATATTTATGTTCAGTCTCCAATTAAACTTTTTTGGTATGTACATTTTGGAAAAGCACGAACGAGCTAGCTCAAGAACTTTTCTCCCAACTCTAAAAAAAAAAAAATAAAAATAAAAAAATAAAAAAAAATAAACAGACTCTTCACAGATACGATATGTGGAATATCATCAATGAGACCCTCGATATAACAAGGGCTCGGAGAAATGTCATAGAAACTTACACAAGCTCAAGGGAGTATTGTTGAAAGGAAAGAAAACGTAAGGAGAGTAGGAAATGTACGAGGAAATAGAAATTCAAAAGCGGCCTCCCAATAAAAGCAAACAAAAAAGTGAGAAAAAGTATAGGAAAATCAGAGGAAGAAAGAAATAACCCGATAGATCCGTCATGAAAAAGTCTTGTTCCATGAACAAAAGTCTGTTCGGGGCGCTTTGTTTTAGTCTAGGGCATGCTGGGTCACGCGACATTAAACTATAGAGGGAGAAGGCTACCTTTTTTTTTTTTTTTTTTTTAAGCCTTGGGTTACCACCATTAAGCATATCCGCAACGGACATCGGTCTCCGGTCACTGGAGGCAAGCTGCAAAAGTGCTTCAGAAGCTTGATGATCGCCCACATCATCTGCCGGCTGCTGTACGGAGAGCTTACGAGGTCGAGAGCTTCGCCGAGGGACGGGAGGGTCTCATGCGACTTTCTCGGCGGAGGCGGTACAGAATGCTCCCTGATGGAAGGCGAATGGGCTGCCGACCCAGCATCAGAAGGGGGAAAGCCGAAGAACGGCGGTGAATTATACTCTTCGTCGTCGTCGTCGTCATCGTCGTCATAGTTATAGTCATCGTCTGTTGACACGCCGCCGTTATCCTTCCGCACCGGGGTATATCCTGTCTTCCCCTTGGATGTCTGGTAGCTGAGTTGCTTTACGGATTTCAGCGGCTGGCTGTCCTTGGCGTTACGCTGATTGGTTTGTAGCCGTGATGACGGTTTGCGCTTCGATGCCGTGCTACTTCGGACGCTGAGACGATCTTTCGTTTCACCATCGTCATCGCTATTGGATAACACACTGTCGTCCCCATTATCGCCAGGAAACGGTTTCTTCTGAAAGGCTATTGAGGGAAAAATTGGCGGAGAGATAGATTTATCGCTTCCACTAGCATACGAGACTTCGAGTTTCTCTTTCATGAGCTCGATAGATTCTTGGAGGTACTCGATGTACTTTGCTGCTTGCTATATTTCAAGAAAGAAATCTTCTAGTTAACTTTGAAGAACTTGAAAAGAAACTTCTCTTTTTTTCTTCTCTCGTTTGTTTTTGAAATATATCTATACACAGTTACGAAAAGCTTACCTCTAATATGTTAAGCTTTGTCTGCTCGCGACCCTCACAAGCGGGGATCAGCGCTTTCAGGCGATCATTGGCAGAGTTGATCTTAACACGCCTATTCCTTCAATCTCCGAATGCGCAGTCCGCCGCTGCGTAACCTTTTTTTTTGGAGAAGAAGCCTTGCTCTCATTGTCGCTACTGTCTCTTGCCTTACGCTTCTTTGACCCGGGACTAGTAACCTGCGGTGATGGTAGCGGTGGGCTCTTCTTTGTTCTTGGGTTGTAACGCTTGATAATATTCGCCGGAGGAGGTGGAGGGTTCTTCAAAACAACTTTAGGCTTCGCTAGAGCCTGTGCTACGCGCGCCTTTCCCCGCGGAGCGGGTTGTAGCGATAGGCCAGCCTGCAAATTCGGGCGCGAGCCTGCGCTGGTATCTTTGAGCTGATTTTGGTTGTGTGATAGTTCTAAAGTTTTACCTCCACTGATATTAGGAGAGACCGGCGACGGGGCGGTTGATTTCTCTGGTAAGTTAGCGGCGAGCCGCTAAACCACCATGTTTGAATATGGGGGAGCCACCCGACGGCGGCAAGTCGTTTATTGCGGCAGGACCAAGGGTAAATGTTGGGTCAAGCGACTGCCGATGGTGACCTGGATGTGGTAATATATCATTTGACGGTGCAGGCGTCAGAGGAAGGCGACTTTGATCAGAGTGGTTCATCCCTTCCTAAACACCCAGCGCTACATTAGCTACTAAAAAAATTGATAATAAATTGTTGAGAAATCACGAACGGAGAACTCACTTTTATTGAAGGGAGAAATAAGGACAGAGAAGGACTTGATAGAAAAATAATAATAAATAATAAATAAAATAAAGGCGGGAAGCGGCCTGAGTGACAAAAGCCCTGGTAATAGCTTAAAATTTGAGACAATCTTCAAGTCGTACGAGCTAGCTTAACACTAAGACAGTCGATACTGTAATGCGAAAGAGTAGTGTCAGAGATTGCTACAGTGTCGACTTGAAGAAAGATTGCCACTTTCTGCCTGGGGCGTGAGCAGGACTTTAATGTGGCAGAGGACCCGATGTGTCCGAGGAAAGAGAGTCTCACGACTAGATGTCGCTCCACGACGTCCACGAGGTATACTTTAACCTTGTTGATCGGCCAATATACCTTCAAAACAGCGCCTAGATTTAATAGGCGAAAATAAATTTGCTTTGTAGAAAGTAATTTTTTTTTTTTTTAAAATATATATATATATATTTAGAATTTAAAGGGAAATTCGTGACGATCTTTATTTATTTATTATGGAGAGAGAAATTGTGCGTGAGTTTTTTGATGATGGTAGTGAGGAGAGGGCGAGCAGGAAGGAAAGGATAAAGAGAAGGAGGATAGTAGTAGGAATATATCGCTTTTCTTGCTCCTCCCCCTTGTTATCTATCAATCAATAATGTGCTAAAGAACAACCTGCAAAACATACCAGAAATATTCCCGAGATGGAAGGGCGCAGGCGACTGCTGAGCGAAGAAAGTATTTAAAGATACGTACCTCCTTAAAAAAAAAAAATACTATTAAAAAGATGGAACGTGTATTGAATATATATATCGGAGTAAACCCCTCAGAATGGCAACAAAGGCTGGACACCGCGTCGGATATTCACCAGATGTCGTCTGGGGTCCATGATCAAAAGGCTAACGTTCGATCGACTGGGGGAAGAAAAGAAAAAGAAGAAGAAGAAGAGACGAAGGGAAAAGAAAAGGCAGACCACGCTTGCAGCGGAATCATGGTTAATTGTCTTCTACCCAGCCGACAGCCAGCGATCTCGAGCAAAGAAAAAGAAGGAAAAGGGAAATGTATAGTAATGAAAGATAAGGTGTGCTTTCGATGACACTCCTGATAGGCTGCGCAAGATAGCACTTTTCGTCCTTTTCTTTCCTATGGCGGAATTAAAATTATACCAGAACTATAGTAGTATAGTAAGTAAATGGTGTGTGGGGTGGGTTTGCGAGAAAAAAAAATAATAATAATAAAAAGAGAATTATCAAGAGCCTAGATAACGGGTGAGTTAATGAGGTGGGACTTGGATGACACCCCGTTGGCCCTTTTCTGCTAGTCTTCAGCTACCGTTATTGTTGAGCGACGGAGAACTACTAGTATTATTGTTGATGGGAAAAACGTGCTCTAAGATATCGCTCTCATAAGTGGTAAATTGTAAGCCAAATAAGTTGTCTTGTGTGCTTTGCGGTGTGTCGTGCGCATGGGTCTATCTCAGGGATCTGATTGGCCTGTTCTAAACAGGTAAAATGGGGAAGCACGACTTTTTTCCCCCTTCCTTCCCTGTGCCGATGTAAGCCCCCCTTTTGGATAGAATACTATTAAGGAAAACGAAAACGTGATGCGATGTCGTCCTTATTTTATTACCTATCTTTAATCTTGCTTGTCGGGAAAAACAATTATATAATGATATATATCTATATATCTGTGCAGATTTTCTTCTATGTCTTTTATTTAGCTTGAAGAAGATCGTCAATTCTCACAACCTATCACAAAACAGAACGCGAGCCGGGTAAGAGCTTTAGCTGCAGTATTATCAGGCCCTAGTACTCAATTCAATTGCTCGCGCGACGCATGTGAAGCACAAGAGGCGATATTTGGAGGTATAGAAAAAAAAAGAAAAAAAGTAATAAGATAAAAAAAAAATCCCCAAAATTTCGTCCGTGCGACATGAGGATCTATAAAATTTCTAACAGAAAAAAGAAATCTCTCTCTTCTCAGCATTTTAGTGGAGGATACTCGATCCTCTCTAACGAGAAGAAAGAAAAAAAATAAAATAAAAATAAAAAACAGGCCAGAAATAGAATATCCCATTTTTCCCATTCCAGCCCAAGAAAATAACCTAAATCAAAAGATACGAACGCCTCTCGCGATGAGATATGCCGAAGAATGTACAAGGGAAAAAAAAAAAATATCAATCAGGTAAAGTCATCAGTCGTCGCGTTTCGATCGTGTGCCAGGAGGCGTAAGATTTTGAACTCTAAGAATGGCCAAGATTCTTGGCCACGTGGATGTGAATAAGGTGTAGCCACGTGACAAATCAGATGTTGATTGGATTAGAAGAAACAAAGCTTGAGCTTGTTGAAGCTTGATCTTCTAGGTGAACATTCAGGTCTGGCCAATTGTATACCGCCCGGCTATCCAGGGCTCGTAATGGATCGTCCGGGCTATCTGCCGGAGATAGCCCCGGAGCGACTTCAGCGGTATACTTGGATAGCAGCGATTCGGTCTCGCCCAGCAAGCCATCGCGGAGTTCGCGTGCCTCAAGCCAGCGCCTACTCATCGCCTCCAGCAAGTAAGTAAAATTTCGTACCACTGAGATCCAGTGTGACATGGAGCCCTCTGCTAGCAGGCGAGACTCCAAAGCCCACAGGCTATCGACAAGCTTAATACCAACGTTATGAGCCCTGACTGCATCGCAATATGTATAATTGAATCTGCGGTGAGGTTGAGAAAGCATTTTTTGGAATAATCGTTCGTACTTGCTCGCATACTCGATAATGCAGCGGTGTGCTGATTCGCTCGGGTTAGGTATTCTAGGGTTGGAGACAAAAACTAGAACATGCATATAGTAATACTCAATCTCAAGGAGATTGCGGTGAGACGGGTCGAGTGTTTGAGGTAGACTCCCGTACCACTGCTGGAGTTCCTTCCGAACTCCCTCGCAGTATTGTTCCGGGTTCTCCTGTGGCTTATGGCCAGAAAAGAATAGGTTCTGGTACCATGGGGAGTTGATCATGCTGAACCTAAAATTCTCGACTGCAGCGTTCATAGACGTGGGCTGTACGTGCCATGCCACCTGATGGGCATACGAATCATCCATTTTAGGCAAAGTAACGTTAATGGCTTCTTCGGAGAAGGAGAAAGGCCGCTCGTACGTCATGCTGATGAATCTTAACTCCCAAAACATCTTTAGTTAGTCTTGGAGCTTAAAGGGGAGGGGAAAAGTACGGGAAAAGCTCACCTGTCATAAGCGTATACAGAGTAAAATATCTTTCGACGTAAGTCGAGGTCAGCGGGCCTCATTTTCAGAATCTTCGGCGGCTCTTGATGTAGTCCAAGATCGATCATGATTCTTGAAGCCACGCCAATAAGGTACCAAGCATTATACCTGCCAGGCTCAAGTAAAGCATATTGCACCACAGAAGGGTGCATTGTATCCAACAATCGCAGTAGGGACCAAAACTTGGGTAACATGCTCCAGGGCGGCATTGACGTATCCATGGGCCATTCGCCGGTTTGGGGAGTCACGATCGTTTGACAACGAAAGCGTAGATATCGCCAAAACCATGTATACCATAAAAATATCCAGATTGAGGGGAAACTATGTTCTTGATACACCGAATCGAGGGAGCTTAGGAAGTGCATGTCGAGGAAAAAAGGATATTGCACAAGGATCGTGTCGAAATAATACTGGGCGAGTTGCATAGCAGTGTGGCGGAGGGGTAATTGGCATGGACTAGGGGCGCATCATCGCTATGCCGTATTTCTGATGCGCGGAGAACAAGTTTTGCAAACGACATATCTTCCGTGAAGTCATACGCCCCTTTGCTCGTGGCATTTACAGTGCTAAATGCGTGTATCGCAAGATTAGTTTCTTGATAGCGGGAAGAGACTGATATATAGGACCTGAACAAGAAAATATAGAATTAAACAAAAATGAAAAACTTACATAAAACCCGAGATCAGATATAAGTTCTTCCACTTGGGCGCCTTCGCCCTCTTCTTCGCAGATATACTCGGAAAGTGCCTCATTTCACCTGTCAACAAGGGGAACAAATTAAAGCCCGAGTTAGCCTGGACCTCACCCAGATGGTTATAACGTGCGAGAATATTCAGGCACATGTGGATCACTTACCAGGAGCGTCAATAGTGGTGTCTGGGTGCTGTCAATGGCCATTCCTGAGGAACCTCGACGTGCGGACATGACGGCCAATTTCTTCTCCAGCTTCTCTATACGTGACTCTAGGAAGCAACGTAGCTAGAGGTCTTCGAGTTAGCCAAATGGTTTCTTGTCCCATCGGGAATGGAATCGACAAGGGGCATCAAGTGCCTATCATTTTGCGTGGGTTGTAATGAGGTGGCACAGGAACCTCCTGGGGTTTGGAAAGGCAGACAAATATTTCAGCTCACCTCCGCTCTTTGCCCTTTGCAAATTGATCACTTCCCCCGTTACATTCCTTGGCCTTTCCAGCTCTCTCGCAAGCAGAACATGCCGGAAGTTTGCCATCGCACTATATTGCGTAAAAAAAAAAAAAAAAAAAAAAGGTTAACGAAGCTCTTCTCACGAAAGCGAGGCTGCGAGGTAGGAACTGGCGGCAGAACTTTGTGATATCAAGTACTTGGGATCCCGCTTTCCCGTGGAGAGCCCAGGAGTATCTCGAAATAACGCGCAGGGAATTTAAAAAAGAGGGTGGTGTTCACCTTGACTTTAGCACTACGACACCGTGAGCAAGCGCTCATGGGACGACTAACACGGAGATGGCGTGGAGTCTCCGACATCTCGCCTTTACCAGGTTTCTCGAAAGGTACCAAAAAGAAAAAAAAATAAAGTAAAGTAAAATAAAAGTAATAAAAAACCACTACAGAATGTAGAAAGGACCAACAACAAAAGCGCAAAAGAGATTCTCGTTTATCGGAGAAGAGATCTAGGTAGTTGCTAAAGAAAGCGAGATAACTAGCAGGGGAGTTGGGTTTATTGGGGTCTTGGAAAACGGTCCGTCTCGATGGCAAAAGGAAGACGAAGCTGAAAGAAGTTCTAGAAGGTTTATGCGCATCCAATACTTTATATATATGGAAGTACTTGTGAGAAACGGGAATTATAAGAGAACAAAGACGGCTAGCGGGTTATGTGGGAGGGGGGAGGAGGAAGTGAAGAGTGAGAGGGAAGTGAGAAAAAGAAGGAAAGGGGAGCTGTGTAAAAAAAAAAAAAAAAAAAAAAAATCTGTTGGTTGACTGGTTGACAAGAAGGGAAATTTAAATTAATTCCTTTTATTTATTTATTTTTTTTTTTTTTCTCGTCCTTGTTCGACTGGGGGGGTTGTTAGCGGGGGGAGGATTTTCGTCCGTTTTGAAGCCCCTTCCTGCAATTTATTGGGCGGTATAATTTGTATGACAAGAGATGAAGAGATTTGAGCAATTAAAAAAAAAAAAAAAAAAAAGAAATCAGAAATCAATATAAATATAGATGCTATACATATACGATACAAAAGCAAAACCTGCACAGCAGGATTATACTACGTATCAAGGAGAAGAGGGTATACAAGAGAGAGATAAAACACAAGGTAAAATATGTATGAATATGTATTCGGTATGATATTATTGATATTGTGATATTTAAAGTATACTTATAAAGATATGAAGCTAATCAATATGGATAAATAGGTTAATAGATAAACGAAAACAGCAGCAATGCAGATAACAGTATATTACTAGTAATGACGATAGTACTTGAGAGGGGAAAGGAGAAAAAGAGAGAGAATAGAGGGGAGGGGAGAGGGGAGAGAGGTGGTGATAAGTCGGAAAAGGAGGCAAAACAGGGAAGAACTTGGAATAAATATATAATAATGATGATATACATCACTTCATTTAGCATTGCAGTATAATATTTTTTCTTTCGTTTTCTTTTCTCTCTTCTTGCCTGTCAAAGCTCTTTCGCTTCATGGCCTATTCTTAGTGAACTGGATAAGACGAACAACTGATAATTGATAGCCTCACTATTATTACTATTGAAGTAAGTATTCTCTTTTTATTTATTTATTTTTATTTTTATATATATTTTTATTCCTTTTCAGAGGACATCCGCATTTATTCCGGCAGTGGTGAGCCTTGAACTTTGCCTGTCAATGGTAAAAATAAAATGTATTCAGCCTCGGGACAAAGCACACTGCACACACTCCTACTTACTCACTGTACTACCCTACTTTAACCTCTTACTGTAACTACCAAAAATTTACATGTCGAATTGCAGCAGTGCCTCCAACTTACGACAACGATATTCTGCCTCAATGTAGAAGTATTTGTGCCTTTTTTCTCTCTTTTATCCGAGCTGGTGTGCCCTTTTCTTTTCTTTCGTTCTGCATAAGGTTAATTGAACGGGGTGTCTCGGCAGGTGAAGCTCTATCTTGGTAGTTTACAAAAGAAACGAGTAGCAGCTACTCGTTATGAATGCTCCTTCGCCCGAAAACGGCCGGTACTGTACAACTGCAAAGTCACGGCTTCTGGTTCCTCTTCTAGCAAGACATGATCGCAGTGCGCGGGATATTGAGCGAACTCACGAAATGGGTATTAACCCCGTTCCTGAAATATCAAAGCAAGGGAAAGGAGATCAACAAGAAACACCATCACGGATGAAAGACTCCTGCTCTTCTTTTCTTTTCTTTTTTTTTTTTTTTAAAAAAAAAAAAATTAAGAGCGCGCTTACACAATACTAGCAATTCATTAGTGCCATCTCAGCTTGTACGACATGTCCACACGTAACGGAAACGGGGAAACCTTTAACATATGCTGTATTCTGAAGCTCGGCTCCCTTCTAATGATGCCACTGATTATTTTCCCAATTACTGCTGCCAATTATCATGATGTCCTACGGAATGTTCGTTTAAGCTCTGATGAATTGCGATGAGCACATACAGCAACACTACACCACATGGATTAACTGCGCGCCACAGCGCAATCGCTATGGCATATCCTCAAAGTAAATATTACTATCGTCATCTCAACAGTGCTCCGTATCAAATCAGGAAGGAAGGAAAACAAGGAAGAAGTAAAGGACAGGACAATGTGAGTTTCTTTTTTCTTTCCGTCATGACAATTTCGTCGATTATATCTCTAACATAACATTCCGCACCAGGCGAGGGATATCGTAAAGAAATACTGAGTCGTTTTGATTGTCTAATCCTAGGAGCCTGTACAGCAAAGTTATTGGAAGAATGGTAAAAAGCTGAGCTTATCCTGGACAATTTCCTGCTTATTTTTTTTTTTTTATTTTTCTTTTTTTTTTTCTATCTCTTTATTCAGTTATTCATTTATTCATTCATTTATTTGTCGATTTTGGATGTCGTTCTTTACCCTTCCTCATCAGATTTCCGAGCAGGGGCTATCGTCACGGTTATCAAGGAAGAGATCTCTTCCGAACCCCAAACCATCGGAACACAACTTCCTAAAATTGATGTCGGAAAGATTATGTGGTTCCACTTATTTCCCAATCTGAGGGAGCTGCGACAGTGGAGCACAACACAGCAAGCAACAGCATTTCCGAAGCTCCAAAGCTTCGAAGCTTTACGGCCACTCATCGTGTCTAGCTTGCAATGTATAAATCCTGGAGGGCACCACTTCCTGTAGACTTGACTTCTCGGACGTTTCAAAGTACGAGTATGTGCAGTTCCTTACCTGTAAATGTCCAGCACCAAAATCATATCGTGTGACGAGCAAAAAATATATACGAAAGAAATGGGTCCATGCACCTCGTTTACGTAAAATGAATGATCTTTCGACAAACGAACGCTGGCAGATCTCTTACTGAATTGGTACCATTTCATTCTTCAACACTGATATATATTTATTATATCGTCCTGGCTCGGGGACCCATGGAGCTTCAATCGCTCGTTCTGGGGTTTGGATTGGTGCCTGAGAGTGTGGGGGTCAGAACGCTAGCCTGGGGTTCACCTGCAGCCGCACTTTGTCAATGTGGGCCGATCGGGCATCTCTTCACTCATTTCAGCATGAGTTCCGCGACGTCGAAAGCGGACGAGTCAAGAGCTGTTCCTGCTTGGCAACGGTAAAGGAAACACAAAGAACCATTTTTGCTTTCATTTCATTCCATTTTATTTTACTAAGTACGTTCTTTTACTTTATTATTCATTTGTTATTTAGCGACACCGTGTGGTAAAAGCGGCGGTTCTTTTGAGCCTCGTACCTCGCCTGGATGGCGGTGCATCTCGGTGTCATCGGCCGCATTCATGCCAAGTCCGATTCTCAGCTGAAGACGTGCAGGCTCTCGATCACTTTTGTTTTTTTAGCCGGGATTTAGAAAGAAGCAGATCTCTGCGGGAGACTCATGTAACCGTCCTGCAGCCTTCAACTATTTCTACAATCTCGTCTTACGTGATTACATGGTGGAAGTCAATTGCTTTCTTTTTCTTTCTTTCTCTTCCTCCGTTACCCCCCTTGTCTTTTAATTTTTTATTAGCCCTAATGCGGCAGGGGAGACTTCTGGAAGAAAACGATGATCTGACGGCCTCGCCGAAGGCTATACCGTAACGGGGTGGTGTGGATATTGAAATTTGGCTGGAAAATTTTCTTACTGGTCGAAACCTCGACTGCAAAGGGCTTCTCATGCATGGCAACTTCTAGTTCGACTTTGAGATCTATATGGTGATCGGCCAGCATTTACGGCCCCACTGCGATAGCTCAGCCTTAAAAAGAGAAAAGAAAGGCGGTCACGTTTTTTTTTTTCAAGGTGTCCTTTTTCTTCCTATTTCCTTCAAGTTCCTGTCCTTCGAAGGAGCCTTCGACCCTCAACCAGCCTTACCCATGCACAGATCCATTGATCATTGACAATTTCCAGCTGAAAGCAAGCGGGATGTGCGTTTCGCTAAACCCTCGTGCATGCGTATTACACGCGTGGCATCTCAACTATTAAGACCAGATACTTGGTTTCTTTCTTTTTTTTTTTTTTTTTTTCTTTTTTTTTTAAAAAAAAAAAAAGAGAGAGAGAGAGGGAAACCACGGTTACGGCCAGATGTTTTATTATTGACGATTTGATGACTCTTTCCTGCCATTATGACTGAAAATGACAGCCTTATTCGTTTTACGTATCGGCCCTCGAACTAGTCAAACACAATAAAAGGGATTGGAAAAGTTAGAAACTTTTGTACTGTTCATATTCGCACCTTCGCGGTGTCTCTCGTTAAGATCTTGCTTTTCTTCTCAACGGACAGAAAAGCGATCAGATCTTAATGTTCACTGTACAGGGATCATTATTCTGTCAGGAACCCTTCTCCGAGAATAAGGTAAGTTTTCTAAATTGAATATCTACTGGGTTTGAAAACCAATGAGCAAAATTAACGAGAGCGTCATCCTACCCATATCTCGTTATCGAATATATATCACTAGAGAGCGGAAGGGAAAAGTAAAGATATATGAATATTCCTTTAACTAATGAAGAAAAGACTCGAAGTGTAACAGAATCACCACTGTGCTGTATATGTCAACTTTCAAAAGGCTCGGAGAATCAAAGACATCGCAAGGCGCTTCTTGCATGATGAAATACGCAACGAAAAAAGGAGAAGAGTAAAACACATTGAGAACGGGGAAAAAAGAAAAGAGGAAAAAGGACAGCAAATCAGATCAAAGATCGAGCAAGGAGGAAAAGAAAAGAAAACGGTTGTTTAAATTCAACCATTTTAGTAGAAAAAAAGAAAGAAAAGAAAGGAGATACAGCTAGAATTTGGTGTTAATTATTCTCCTCTTTTTTTCTTTCGATATAACCAAAAGCCGTTACTACTTACAGTATCCTTTTATCCCTGGTAATATTCAGAAAGAGAAGTGAAAAAAAAAAGGGAACGCAAAAAAAAAAAAAAAAAAAAGAAGGAAGAGAAAAGGAAAGGAAGGGAGCTATCGTTGGTGGTACTAGCTTTTTTTTTTTTTTTTTTTTTTTTTTTTTTTTAACAATCGCCAGGTTAATCCATTATTATTATCGCTATCCCCGATACTTTTTTCTCGAAGAGAAAAGAATTATATACTGTATAGTTACTTATGATTAATATTCCCCGTCTTGCATTTGAAATCATCTTTTTTTTCCCTTCGCAGAGCCCTGTATGGAGACTGCCTAAAGGCTTCGGAATTTATAGACTACGTTACTCACCGTTGACCACTCCGTATAGAGAATAGTAAGTAGCTATAGCTCGTGGGGAAAAAGGCTATTCGGAGCAATCCGTTGATCTTTCGTCCGTTTTTTCTTTTCTTTTATTTTTAGTTTCCCTGTTCTCCTCTCTCCTTTTCTCCCGCTCTTCCCTTTTAAATGCTTCGTATCTCACCTGCTTCCCATCCGCTTCCAAAAATTATATAGAACCCCATAATTTCTACGCCGCCGCCGCCCGTGATTCTTCTCCTCCTCCTCTAACCAAACAGTTATAATATCCAGTACCTATTATATTCTTCGCATTCTGCTTGACGTTTATCTCTGGTGAAGAACAGCAATCGCACGAAGGGTCTCGTCTTTTCTCTACTTCCCTACACAATACATTTCCGAGCAAGGGGAAATTAAAAGCCTCATCGGCCCTTTTTCTTCTTTCGCATGTGCCAGACGTAGCAGGACCCTACAGGCACAAACAAACGCTCATTTCGATACCGGGCGGTTCCTTCCTCCATTACTCATATATACATTTCGACTCTTTTTTAACGAAAAAGTACTTACTTTCCAGCAGTCATTCGTCGGTGATCGCCCCAGATACTACCAATACTACCCACAGTCACTCTTCCTTGTCGCTTTGCCCCCACTTGCGGGAGGTTCTAGATCGAACCCCTCCATTGCAACATTGACCTCGGTCTTCACCCCCTTTACATACAACTCCATCTCTCTACGATCTCATATACGCCCATGCTCTCCTCTTCACCCTCATCCTTCTCACAACTTTTACTTATGAGGATACTTGGCTAATATACCCTAGCAGAGACAGACGAGAGCTCCGTGACTTTGATACGATAGAGCGTGGACCACACGAAGAAGCCCTGTATCTATTTTTTTTTTTTCTTTATTAAACAGGGAAAGAAAAAGAAAAGATTTTTTTTTTTCTTTTCGTTCTCAAACAAGACACCACGAATATTCCAGTGCCCATACAGCTCGTCTTGAATTAGATATTGTGGGAATATACTCTCGAAAGTATCATAATCCGATTTCTTTTTCTTTTCTCAAATAATTTGTCGGTTTGACCAGGCGCTGGCATGGATTCTCAACCCAACAACAAAAGTCAAACCTCCGCCGTGCGGGTTCGAGCGCGAGTTCGGGTACAAATTCGGGCCCAAGATCGAAGCGAGCAGGGACAACTGGCAGTGGCGGCCTTAGCAGTGAAGAAGGCTCTGGAGGCGATGGATCAAGTCACAGCCAAAACGGACCCAAGCTGTACCAGACTTTAACGCGCCTGCAACAGATGTCGGAACGTAAGTTATTTATATTTTCACATGTTGAGTTTAAAGTGTATAAGTTAGTATTTTTATCTATATTAAAAAAAAAGAAAGGAAAAAGCTAAGCTGCCTTTGAAACATCTGAATTATCGGCTAAATTTGTTCTACTTCATCCAGCGCAAAACAAGATGCGATCCTGGTCTACCTAAGTGCTCACCGTGCGAGCGCGCTGGAGCACCGTGCGAATTTTACGACGCAAACAAGGGAAGGACACTATCCCGTAAATATGTCATAACGTTGCAAACCGCGTACGACAACTTGAGGAAGAGGTCCGCAAACGGGTAGCACAACAAAGTGAAGCGGATGTTCCGGATGATGAGGACCTCGTGCGTAGCATGAACCTCGTTTCACTTTCGGACGAAGATCAGGAAAAGCACTACATGGGCGCTTCGGCAGGCCTGCAGTTGACGCGCCTGGTCGTTGAACACGCTAAAACAAAAATACCGAAAGCCACTCGCTTAAAGACATTGTAACGCTTGCTGAGCACCAACCCGCGAGGAAGCAAATCAGCACTAGAAGAGTCAGCGGCCCTGCTAGGAGTGCTCATCCCGTCGAGCCTTCCTGGTCGAGCCACAACAGATAAACTGATAAATGAGTTTCATCTTCCAAAAAGGTAAGTTTCTTCCCTCTGTACCATGATAATATAGAGTCTTCCGACTAAATTCTACCGTTTCTCTACTACTACTAGCTCAATATATGCTACCGACGCTTCACGAACCATCTTTATGAGCATCGTTGACGACGTATATGGCGGTTCGAAGGACGCTTATAAGAACTTCGCGGTCAATCTGGTCCTTGCAATTGCAATGCAGAAACTGGGAATCCAATACTCGGGACTTGCTGACAGCTATTATTTGGCCGCTATGCAGCACTTTGAAGCAGTTATCATGAGGATGGACTTGTATACCCTTCAGTGCCTCTGCCTTATGGGGCAATATTCTCTATTAACGCCGACGAGGACGGGTAGTTATCATATTATCGGGCTCGCCACTCGTCTGACAATAGAGCTCGGCCTCAATCAGGAGAAGCTGGTAACGAAAGGCAAAGGCAATGTACCATTGGATCCGTTAGAAGTGGATATGAGGAGAAGGTTATTTTGGGTCGTTTCATCCATGGAATCTGGGTTATCTCACATTCTCGGTCGCCCTTCTGCTTTCTGCAACGGCGATGCGTACACCGACGTTCAGTTTTACCAGCCCGTCGATGATATCTACATCACAAAGAACGGCATATCTCCTGGCCCGACATCCCACAAGAAGCTGATTTCCATGCATTTTTTCCGCATGAGAAAGATCCAGTACGAGATCGGAGGACGCTGTACCACCCAGACCAACACCCAAAAACTACCAGGATCCATGGTTTACAGAAATGTACGCAAACTGGATAACTGGCGCCAAGCGGCGCCCAGTCACGGCGGAACCAGCGACCTGAGCCAGGAGTGGTTCCAGCACCGGTACAATAACATGCTCATCTTCCTGTACAGGCCAAGCCCGCAGATACCGAAGCCGTCCATCGAAGCGACGATCGTTTGCTATAATTGTGCCAATTGAGAACATCCACTTGCAAAAGAAAAATGTTCGATCGTGGTGCCAGCGACGCGACTTGGGTTCATGTCCATCAGTGTACATGACTTGCATCATATGATGTGGTGCTTATCCAGCCAACGGATTAGGGAGCTGCACCCCCGGAAGAGATTGAAAAGCATATACAATGCGGAATGGACTGCATGGAATACATGATCGAAAGGTGGCCTGGCTCAGATCCG
The DNA here is from genome assembly GCA_002224055.1 of Pezizomycotina sp. ARF18. Taxonomy (NCBI): domain Eukaryota; kingdom Fungi; phylum Ascomycota; species Pezizomycotina sp. ARF18. Next base: position 75,665 of record AZLU01000125.1, on the reverse strand, counting down.
CAAGAGACCTCTTTACAGTACATATCGAGGGTAGCACTGCAAAAGCTACGACAAACCTGAAGGAGCCACGTCGCCTGCTTCCCAAGCCGGTAGCACAAACCAGAACGACCTACCTCTGCCCGATCAAGTTAATTCAGCGTATAACAATGGTAATGCGCTGAAGAGGGAGCCGACAATGAGCCCGCCCCAAATTAACCCCACAGTTCCACCTCCAAACCGCCAACCATCAAACGTTTCGATCCCGGCACCGCTATCCGTGCAAAATATGGTCCACCCATCACAGATGCATAACGCCAGTACCTCTCCTCAAATATCGCCGCAGCAGAATAACGCTATGAACATGACATTTACTCCCATATACTCTCCGGAGATGTACTCCGCCATGCGTAATCCATCCGGCTCAGAGAGCTCGATGCTGCAACCCTCGGGTTCTATATCCCATTCCTTTCCCAGCCCACGTAGTTCAAGCCTGGGCTCCTCCCCCCCCCTCACCTTTCTTCCATCCAGGAGAACATTGCGTCGACGCAAAACCCCAGCTGTCTCCGCAGTATCTCATGCACAATTACTCCATGAACCCTCCCGAAACCAAGACCTCAACTCCTCAAGCTTCCTCAACGGAGGAGGCGGCGGCTCGCGTATTCCCGAAATCGACCCCACAAGCACCGACCCTACCTCCCTGGGACCCCCTCTCATGCCTCTCGTCACATCCGCTCCTCCCCTCCCCTTCTGAACACCTCATGCAGTCCACGACCGCCTCTTCTCACGCGGGCCTTTGGGTTCCCTCGGAATATCCGATTTTAGCAACCTTGGCGACGCTTTGAATGCGGGGTCCGGCGCGCCACTGCTCTATCCTCCGGATATTCCGGATATCTACCAGGGCTGGCAGGGCAGCCAGGCTGCCAGCGACCTCGGCCCCCCTGTCGCCGGCGGACCCGCCACGTTCGCGGAAACGCAGTACGACATGCAAGGCATGGACATGATCGGGCTGGCGGAGCAGAATGCGCTGATGGCCAACCTGGAGAGCGATTACGCCAGCCCAGAGTCCATGCAAAGCGCGCAGTACTACCAGTGAATGTGTAGACGTTTTAGTAGTTTCCTTTTATTTACAACTTTTTTTTTTTTTTTGCTTTCGGAATTGCTTGTTGAGCAGGCGGTTGATTTTCTATGTATATAAGATTTTTTTTCTGGTCTTACCATTTTCTACATTATTTGCCGGCCAACATGTAATCGCCTCTCAACAGCTGGGTCCGTTCTCTTACGATATATTTAGCCTTTTGTTTATGCCTTGGTTCTTTTCCACGACAGTTATACAGCGGCATCTTTACTCTTGTTTTTCCATTTATATCTGTTCTTGCTACGCACCGTATCATGCCAAAAGCAAACCACTGTCAGATGTTTTCACACGATGTTTTGGATATCACTTTTTTTAACTCATTGGGTTGTTTATTTCAAGATTTTTTTTTTTTCATCGCTACTTGCATCTGGGATATGAAGTAGGCAAATTTCCTTTTTCTTTTTATAACAAAATATTAAGCATCAAGAAAAAGTATTAATAGGCCGTCAAGCGAAGATGATAATATTCAAAACTTCTTATTACTACTGGTATATTTGAAACTCTCCAGTCTCAACTGCTGAATATGAAACTTCGTATCTTGCGCTGAACATTATTGCAATCAGATAAAGGCTTTGTAGGATGCGACAGATATAGAGAGCCTAGTAGATGGCACGTTTTACTATTTACTTTCTTGCGCCTCAAGCGAAAAGATTTAAAGCAGGAGAAAGGACCTAATCAAGCACTGAACTTATTTAAATTTATATAGGCAAGTATGGATGAATCCGGATATATAGATATCTTTCCTATCAGTTTTTTATTTTTAATATCTAAAATAGATAAGCAAATTCATGCATTTTCTAAAACGTTATTTTCGATCTCGTTCAGATTTATTATTCTCGGTCGGGTAACTTGAAACCCTGACCTAGAAAAGGTGCAACTCACATGCCCTTGGTGCACTTATCGCTTCACTTACTAGAAATGGTGTCGTATTGACAAATCGAGGAAAAGTTGTACATGGTAAATATTTTTCATATTATTAATATATAATATAATTATCTCGAGAGATCAAAAAAAGGGAACTACCTTCACAAAGGAAAAAAGGAAAATAAATAGAAGTGGAGTTACAAAATCAACTCGTGTCACAGAGAAAACACTATCAAGAGAAATGGCATATATACATATACATGCAAAGGAGATCAAAAGGAAGGGGAAAAAAAAGTTAAGTATATGAACCTGGGTGCGCTCGAGATTTGAGAAGCTATAGCTATCATGAGAAAAAACTAAAACAGAAACTGCGACTAGCTTGAGAGGTATAAAGACAATAAACCCTAACTTGAATATGCAAAGACTGGAAAAAAGAACGATAGGCAAAACGTCAATATCCAAAGAGGCGGAAAGGAGTATCTTGCCAATAATAAGTGAAGATGAAGAAAAGCACAACCATGAATTACGAGTGATATACCGAAGATGCTAAATGTGTTTTTGCAGGATCGTGAAACAAAATTAGAATGATCGTAAATAGAAAAGAAAGATGTTGTCGTCTGATGCGATGATACAACAAGAAACGGAAATTTTTTTCCAAAAAAAGGGAATCAAAAGTATTTTTGCTAATTATTAAAATATTATAATGGATAAATAAATGAAATATCCTCCCTGCTTTATCTTAAAACCCATGAGCCAAACGTATCAGATTGAATGGTTTTTTTTTTTCTAATTACGACGAAACCCTTCCACTCGTATGTTGCTCGGCAGTACCTTGCGTCGATAGCCCTCTTCCATCCTTCCATTCGCCGCGATCTCGGTCAGAACATTACCATAACGGATGCGCTAGCCATCAACCCGTGACCTTCGCCGTCGAGGATCCTAACTTCACACCTCCTCATTGTCGTGCCCAGCCACTTGATATTGTCGACGGGGACACGGTTGTCCCTGGTTCCGTGGTGGATGACGACAGCGCGCTGAATATCCACATACCGGAAGCCAATAGGCCGCGAACGTTCAAGACACACAATAGATCAACGGCGGGGTTTGGCGTTGCGGGTCGCCAGGGCCCAGATGCGTGCGTCAGCCTTTCGTCGTACGTCTGCTGTCGTTCCTTTTCGGCGGCGGAAGAAAGTGCGGCGGCGAGGATGGATCGGGCGAGGAAAACTCGTCGATCGACGTCCGCATAGGGATTTCTGATCATAAGTCTGCTCAGAGCTGTCATCACCTGCTGATGACGAGCTCGACGCGACGGAAGCGCGGTTCCCCGGGAGAGCGTTGGTGTATCCGATCAGACGGAACTGGAGTGTCGGGACCGATCAGAGCTGGTGCGCTTCTTACGGGGTAGCAGGAGACTTGGGCAGAGAAGAGGTTAAAGAGGAGCTGGTTGCTGACATAAACGAAGAGTTGGCGGCCTTGAGGATCGGAGTAGGGAGAGCCCGAAGAATGCGTTGCGAGGTGGGGACGACGGCAGGTGAAGGATTGCCTTGTTGATTCCCAATGGCGACCATTTGCGAGGGAGGGATCCAAGGCGCTAAAAGATGAATCTTTCTCTGATGTGAGCAGGCATTCGCAGAGCCGTAGCTAAGGCATAGATGGCTCCAGCAGAATGTGCTATAATAGAAAACTTCGTGATCTTGAGAGATTGGCAGATGAACAGAACATCATCTATCATATAAATTAACAAGTGTTCCGAAAATATATATCAGAAAGCTAATTGTGGAAACTTACCAGGCCAGCTTAAAACCGTCCTTTCACTTTCTGGGATCGCTTCACTCTCTCCAACACCTGGACGATCCGGCGTAATCACCTCAGCCCGAGGCTAAGAGCAAGATCATCGTAGAATGCAGTGACATATCTAGTCAAACCCATACCAACACAAACAATACCGCGTATCCATTAGGATCACCGACTTCACTAAACGATACCACCCTCCCAGACTCCGGTAACCTCAACTTCTGCGACAATCTTGGAGAACATAGATACGCTTCTACGGCGTCATCGATAGAGTCGGCGTTCGACGCCCGATCGTCGGTGTCCGATAGCGGAGGAGACATGACAGGATTCAAAGTCGGCGGAGAAGACCTTCGTCGGATTTTCCACTGGCGGATCGTCGGTGGTTTGTAACAGGAGGACTGCTGTGCGGTACCGAACTCTGCCTCTTGAGGGCAGTTGCAGTCTTGGCGGTAGAAGCGGAGGCCGACGTCGGTGATAACGAGCTGGCGGTTATAGGAGAGTGGAGGGGTGAGGCCAGCTGAAGCGGGGAAGCGTTCGTCACTATAGCCGTAGGGTGGACTGTATGTCTTTTCCCTTTGTCACGGCTGCTCCCCGGTATCTGAGCCCCTTTGCCATGGCTAGAGGCTCGCTTCGGGATGAATCTTTCCACGGGTGATACAGGCTCAGCACTCACTGACCGCTCACCGTTGAATGATTCCTCTACATTTCGTCAAAGTGAACGGTCGGGTTCGCAGAATATGATCTGGGTTTCAACAGATCGGTGCCGGACGAGTTGTGGCTTTTTCGGGAGGAGTTGAGAGAAGGGTTAAGACGACGTTGTCCTCGCTCTCCGAGCGGACGTATGTACGGATATAGTGCGGAATCTCGGTCGTATAACTCAGTCGATTGTTCTTCTTGTCGATAGAGTGACTCGACGGTTTACTGGTCCTCACAACGGGGGGAAGAGCGGCGTCTTCGGGGTGAAGGAAGTGGTAGTCGCGAGCTGGTGAAATTGGAGAACGGGGAGAAATGGGGACAGGTACGTTCGTCACGAAATCTGCGGCGGGACCGTCGAAGAATGGATGCTGAGGAGATGGAATTTTTGAAAGAGATTCAACGAGGGATGCCATGATTTCTGGATCAGCCGAGAACTGGGAAGTGGACAAAGAGGTGGGTGCAGTTCGTCGACGGGGATTGGTGGGTCGATTTGTTCTTTGCGAGGTACGCTTCGAATGGTGGTGGGAGTGGTTATGACCATGGTGGTTGTACTGTTCTCCTTTGCCACCGCCAGAATATTGCGAGTGACGAGGAGCGGTACTTGCTGCGGTTGTAGACGCCATCTCCCTTTTTCCTCTTTTAGGGAAGTCAAGGGGACAAAAAGGTACCAGGAAAAAGAGGGGGTGGGCAAAGAATTTCGCAGGCTGCCGGACGCAGGAAAGCCCTGCCTGTTTCTGTCTATCTTATTTAGCGTGTTGATTAGTACGACGAAATAGTATCAGGTTTAATAAAGGAAAAAGAAAAGAAAGATAAGGAAAAGGGAAGAAAAAAAAGTACATGCACGAAGTAGATATGATGAAAAGGAATCACAAAATATGCAAGTATAAGTTTTAACTTTGTAAAGGGGTGGTAAATGGAAAAAAAAAAAAAAACAATAAGGCGAAATAAAAGCGTAGAGATACTAAAAATGAAACAGAACAAATGAAGAGAAAGCGGCAAGCAGAGGTCCTTGAGGCTTCCAAACCTTTCTCCTTAAACCTGCTGTTGGAGCGGAGAAGTACCGCCCAAAGGAGACTTGACTCCGATCCTCATGAAAGTAGCCAAAGAGGTACAAATGAAGAAGAGACCCTCATTGGAAAACGACTGAAGCAGTATTAAGAGAGGCACCCAAAGGTATAAAGAATAGTAAAAAGAGGCAGCCAAAGAACAGAAACCAGACAAGCAGTAACCCAAGTCAATGGGACGCACGATATAAAAAAAAAAAAAAAAGGGGGGAAGGGCTGTGGAGTTGGAAAGATGGATAAACTGGATTAGGGCTATTTTGGCTGGCGGTACCAATTGGTATTGGCTCTGTTCTTCGTTTGCGGGAGGAATGGGGAAAGACCAAAGGGAAAAGGGTGGTCGTTTAGGGTGGAAATACAAGAAAGAAAATGCCGGTCAAACCGAAAGAAGAGGTGGTGAGAAAAAAAATTTATATATATATAAAAGGGACCCACTCACACCAAATCTAAAACAACAAAAAAGAACAAGGGGGAAGAGAAAGGGAAAAGGCTGGGAATGGAAAAAGTAATAAATGAATGATAGGGATTATAATTAAACAAGAACCCGTGTAGAACGATGAAGGATAAGTAATAATGGATTGTGTATGACGGTGAAGGACAGAAAGTTTAGATATAAAATCCCCTCCCCCTGCCCCCAGCTATCACGTTCTGTACCCCCGTGCCCTGCCGTTCCTAGTCCCTTCTGTTGGACGATAACGCAATAGACCAAGGAAGATAGCTCGAGCAAGAAAGGATAGTAAACGGTATAGGGAAATAATAGGAATGAAAGGGAAGGTGTAACCATGGCCATTGGAGAATTGTATATGAGTGTTTAAAATCAAAAACAAGGAGATAAAATGAAATAAAACAATCTTACCTTTTGGTTAAAATGAAAGCACCGAGACTTTTTCTCCCTCGTGATGATGACGAGAAACGCGACGTCGGAAGATGATATCACCTTATGAAACAGATAATTTTAAAAAAAAAAATAGAAAGAGCCGAAATTGGAGAGAATAAGATAATCAAAATCTGATGATCTTGAAATAACGATGGATGCGAGGCGGCTTATGGCTGGCGTGAGGATGCTCGTATAGGAGATATCGCCGCAATTATTTAGAGAATAATAAAGAACCCTTTGCAAGGGACTCAGATATACTGCTATAAAGGAAAGGAGAGTTCCTCCTTGCTCGAGACTCCGGGCCGATGAGAGTAGCGTTCGTATATATAAACTTCGATCGAAGCCTATATCATATATCGCAGTTTCTTTCTGTTGTTCCAGGCGTCTCTAGTTCCTTATCCTTTAGTTCCCTTGCTAGAACTTTACAGTCCAACTATGACCTATCTTTCGTTCGGTTAGTATCGCGACAATGAAGTCAATAAAAAAATCTGCGAAGGAAACGATTAAGCAGACGTCGACTATATATATATGTAATAGAAAAACTTATCAAAAAAAAAAAGAAAAAAGAAAAAGAAAAGGAGGCGCTCAAAAACAATCAAATGCGATTGCAGAAACTTTATCCTCAACCAAACATAGATAATCATACGCAGCTTAAGCTTGAAGAGAAAAAATCGCCAAAGGAAATTTCTTTGTACATTAAAAGATATAAGCCTTTTTCTTTAGTCGCGAGTTGGGTGCAAACGGCAGGAAATCGGAGATTTTTTTTTTTCAAAGTATGGGGGTATCTGCAGCGTGGAAGTAATAAAAAGGGTTAAGGCTGCCGAATGCTATAGCCATGGGCCCGGACGGAGACAAACGGGGGTCTGGGCCATGGCTAGGCTTTCCCGGTTTCTTCAAACACGGTCCACCACCGGCCGTGTTCGTTGATACACCCCCCCAAAAAATAATAGACTCGACTGCAGTGTCTTTTGCGCGCAATTTTTTCTAACCAGAGACGCCCAAGGCTCCGTATCTACAGAGCCACGAGAGCGACCGCAGAGAAAGGGATTGGCCCTGATTGGCCTGTCTTTTCCAGACGTTTTCGTGAAGGAAAAACGCCTTTTGATAAAAGGAAATATTGGTGAAAGAAACGCAGCTCATCGCTGCACAGTATAGGAATGCAAATAAACCGGCATTAAAAGGGGATAAGCATAAAAGAAACTGGTATGTAGCCTAAGTAATATTGGAAGAATTGGTGTTTTCAAACTCACTGCAATTACTAAACGATAAATAGTGTAGCCAGGCTTGTCGTCCAGTGTATTCCTCCAAAGGCAGTTGGAACTGTATCAAAGTCCTCTGTAGCGAATATATTTAGATAAAAAGGAAGGAAGTACTGTTATCGATGACGAACCGGTGACTAATTTTCCGGAAGGCGGTCGCGTCCAAGTACGGGTACGAGTCGATTCGAATAATAGTCGAACAGTCGAAGAGTTGCGAGTTGCCGTGAATAATTATTAGACAGGGAAAATGGAAAAATTCCGCTCAAGTTTTTCCACTCAGTCCGCGCAAATAGATTACTTCCAGTTCCCCAGAGCAGACAATCGAATAATGGGTGGCTGTTATTTATAGCGCGTCCAGTTCTTATTTCTTGATTACTATATTTTTCGCCTCTTATCGCTGACGATGAATGATGTAAAAAAAAAAAAAAAAAAAAAAAAGGTTCCCTTTCCTAAGTGGTTCGAATGTCCGAGACAATAACTGGTCGGACCGTTTACCGATCGATATCAATCCCAAAACGTCGCGGGGACTGGGTTCATCCAAACAACTGCGCGACGGCGCGCCGAATTCGCAACTCGTGATGAATATCCTATTCGTTCTTCTTCCTTCGTTCTGTTATGAGCGTTTGAAATTTATAACAAGAAATACTCGTTAGAATGGAAAGTCGCAGAAGACAGTTGGAAAGTCTTCTAGGCGGAGCTGAATGCCAGAATCGGTTCTGACAGGTTGACAAAAGGGAGGGCTATGAATATAACGGATAAGAGAAAACTGTCAACAGGGAACCAGGGGAGGGAAGAGGGATATATTTGAATAAAAATTGTACGAGAAAGAGGGGGGTTAAAAAAATAAGAAAGGTCTAATAACGATGATGAGGGAGGAATCAAATAAGTAGGGGAAAATCCCCTAGGCGACTCAATTATATTAAATTGTGCTGGTCCACTCACACCACCTATTAGGGGTTAAGGATGATAATTTCGACAGGATTTCGGGGAGCCCCAATGATGATAGTAGTAATAACAACAGTAATACAATAATAATATAAATATAAGAATAATAGTATTTCTTATAGGTATTTAAAAACAAATTATCATTCCCCCTTTTTTTTCTTCTCTTTCTGACCCAATCTATCTCAGATAGATACATATATATAATATATCTGTCTGTACGCCTATTAAGACGTCTCCAGTAAAGAGGGTGCCTGTGATGAATAAATGAATATTTTTTTATAATATTTCTCAACGTTTTGAAAGTCTCGTCCTTTAGTATCATTGGAGGGGCACAGACTTTCCGTCAGGTTAGTCTGTCCTGCACGCGAACCGGGGAAGCAGGAAGAAGTGGATTCTGCGAGAATTTTGTATAGTCTCTTCAGGGCTTAAGCTTACGTTTGAGAGGAAAGATAAACAAAAAAAGCGCCCCGCCGTCTGATAGGCAGGGCGGGCCAAAAAGCACAATCCACCTGCGACCCAGACTTTTGGTTCTCCACAGTCACCGTGCAGCAAGGGGGGCCACACACACCACGCTTCCTCGTACATGGAGCCAATCCACGTTGATCGGCGAGCGTCTCCCGAATCCCCTGAGAACGAATATGCAGTAAAAGTAAACCCTGTGGAGGGTATGCCCAGAAAAATAAGCCAGAGGGAAGGGGCAACTATAACGAGCTTAAAAAAATAAAGTGGAACCGCAAAAAAGAATGGACGAAGTATATAATAACGGGCAGTCATAGGCTCGCTCAATCAAAAATAGAACGAAAAAAAAAAAAAAAATCTTTTCCACCTCATTTGCATTCGTTCACCGCCTCGTCGGTAATTATCGTTCGAAGATACTTACTTCCGGCACTTTTTCTGTCTCACTCATCATAATTTAGAGAATACTGTGCTTGCTCGCTTGCGAGTATTCAGTGAGTATGGTTGCTGATGCTCTTTTCATGTTGACCCGATCAGAGAAATATTACCACGCCGATCTTTGACGATAAAATGATTTTTTTTGTTTATTGACCAAACAGGGAAAATAAACAAAACGGGCGTTAAATTTCTGATGGAGATCACTGGTTGGCACCACAAAAAATCTAAATATAGCTATTATTAGAAATTATCAAATAAATAGAGATTAAATTGAGGAGAGCTATTCTTACGAATTGCGATTCCGATAAGAGCTCCCTTTTCGATAGTATTGGTGAACAACGGTGATCCTCTTTTTTTTTTTTTTTTTTTCTTTCTTTCAATATTCAGGATTTCTGGCAGGCGTTTTTCGGTATTATACACGTTCGCTTCCCACGATCATGGGATCTAGAGCGCGAATATAGCAAAGTGGAGACCCGGAGAGATGCTCTTTTTTTTCTCCGTTTTTTTTTTTTGTTTCCTTCCAATCGTGCATCGCATCGCATGGGAACGTTTCAGCTCAGCGTACGTTGGGGCTTACTCGCCGAAGCTAAAGCAAACGATTTCTTTGACCCTCATTGCCGTCGTCGAAAAAGATGCCCGCAAATCCCAGATGGCGGGAATAAAACCCGTTGAGAGTCAGTAGTGATAGTCAATTAGAATACCAACTCAAGAAGATTCGGACAGCCTAAAAATGCGAGGTACGAAGATAAGTTAACATGGATTGTGGAAGGGGGTGGAACTTTGACTCCCACTCCCTCGGGTCCTGCGCACCGATCATCCATCACTAAAATATCGGTTCAAGGAAGACTTGAAAAAAAAGCCATCTGACGGATATATAGGCTAAAAGCAAAATGACTCGAAGGCACAGTAATATCGCGTATTATCAAATTCTCCTAGCGCCCAAAGCCAAACTGGGTTTATCCTAGACAAGAAGCAAAAATTAGTCCAGAGAAATAAATGAAGTGTTCGATCAAGCCAGCAGATCAGCATCGGTCCACGAGCATAAACCGAGATTGAAAGAAGAGGATTTTGCTTTGAGGGTTCAAAGGAAACCACAAGCTTGGCTTAAACAAGTGAAAACACCAAGAGACAAAAAGGTTACGACGATAATTTAGCTGTTCTGATGTTAGAAAAGCCTCACGGACGCCACCAGATGGTGTTCGTACCTTTTTTTTTTTTTCTTTCACGCCGTCGACGGAGGCCACCGATAACAAATAAAAATATTTAAAGTAAAGAGCGACGATAGTCGTCCTATGTAGTCAGTAGATAGAACTTTGTCTTATTGCCCAACGCCAAAGCCCAGTCCTATGCATATGAGAAGCTCTCAACTTCAAGCTCAGCACGGCGCGCGATAGAGCTCTGCTAATTATTGGCGTCCGTGGAGATACGCTCGGTAGCTTTGCTACTCGTCCGTTTCTCCTTGTAATAAGGCATTGAAGGAGAATCTTTTGGATATTTGCCCAATTTGCGAGTTAGACCTGAGAAAAAATTAAGCAAGTAAAGAAAGTCACATAAAATAATATTTTATATACTCAAGTGCTTAAAACCAGTCCGGACCCTACGAAGTAGAACTTAAAACGCAAGAGACTAGAAAAAAAAACCCCCCAAATGTACTTGTCTATGGTTCTCGAGCTCACCTCACTGGAAAGCAAGCCTGAAAACGAAAAACTTCCGTGGAATATCGGAATATAAATTTGTGCTGTGCTATATATGCGAGGTGTACACCGACCAAGGCAGAGTAGATGTTTAAAGTACCATATCTCTAGTCTCGAAGGGACGCTCTTTCGTTTTTATTAATAAAAGTGCGCCGCGAAGCAAAATTACAGAGCCTTTGCTTGCGGTGCGAATTTAAAAAAGAGCGCCTGCCCGAGACTACCATATCTTTAAAAGACCCCGAGAGAAGCCCGAGAACATGGCTGTATAGAAATGAGCCGACTATTTGTATTAAAAAATACATCTCGAACGTTGAACTACGCTGCTAGCTGACAAATTTGTTCTGAAATTCTGTAAATCCCGCTAAATTTCAAATCCATATCCAAATCCAAAAAACCCAAATACAGAATGACCAAGTATTCAAAAAGAAGACAGACTATAATGATGGATACAGAATAGATAAAATAAATCCAAGTAGATATTCTTTCATAAAGATGTAGAATGATAATGAAATATATAGGTGATGAAGGAGAGTAATGAAACGAAGTGCGCAAACGCCACACACACACATATTTTTTTTTTCAATTCATCCACCGCTTCCCCCTGTGGCTTCCCGCTGACGGGCTTTCAAAGCCTTCTTCCTCTTCTCCTTCCTCTCCTGCTCCTCTCAGCAGTATTCCACTTCTTCGCAGCCGTCCAAGACGCGCGTATCCCCCTCACCGCCTCGTCGACGCCGCTGATAAAAAGTAAGAACAGCAAGGTAAGACCCAGCGCGATGCCTATCGACGCCCAAAACACGTTCGAATTCCACCGGTTCGTGATGCCGTCCACCTGCATGCTGAAGAACGCCGTTATGAGCGAGAGCGTAAGAAAACGATCGTTACTTTCGCCAGCGCCACCGTCAGTAGCGTCAGCTTCTCGACCGATTTGTCTCGATGAAATTGAGCCTGTTGTAAGTTAGGGATACGAGACCCTCGCCTTCCTTCTGGCAGTTATCGATTTCCGTCATGGCGAGGTTCTCGATCCTTTCTTTCAGCCTTTGAACCTCGTGACGGCGTGGATGTTGAATTTTTTCCTTATCCGTTGGCGTCATCTTCGCGCTCTTTGGAGGACGCTGGTTATTATGGTTTGGTAGCTTTGGTAGACCAGCCTCAAACTCCCGAGACGCTGGATAGTATCATGCAGATCATCGATGTGATGCATCTCAGGATGAGATTCCCTCTGCAAGCGCTGTTAGTCCTTAACTGTAACAATTAACGACAACGAAGAACTGGAAATAAATGAGCTTACAATGTCAGCCAAACTTTGCTGTACGGATGTGCCCGATCCACTGCCAAACTCCAGGTAGAATACCAATCTTCGAAGAGTAGTAATACAGCAACTGGCTTGCAATCTCGGGCTGTTGAATAAAAAACATAGTGTTAGAGCTTGCAATTTCAATATACCAAAAACGGTGCGAGAGGTGCACAGAATAACATACCCTCTTTCTCACTTCCAGAGCGCCGCTTTCCAGCCTTGTACCACCGCGCCGACCCGTGACTTATCTTTCTCAGGCACCTTTGCATTCGACAAGCACCGCAGAATATTTCTAAGATTCCTCCTGACGTGCCCATGTACATCCTGGACTTCGGGTGACCACCGAGCACATTCTTCAAAGCAGGGATCGGCTCATGGATTGTTATTATTGTTCCATCGTCTGTAATAATGAGCCAGTGCCACAAACGCAGCATTTTTGGATGTAGTGGACGTCCGAAAGCTCATTGGGATATCAAACACGAAATGGCTCTCATCTTCGCTGTCGCTGCTGTCTTCATCGCCTTCCGTATCAGATACGTCGCTGGATGACCGGTGTCGGTGGAATGCCGACTCTTCGGTCGATATGTCTTCTGATTATCTTTGAGTTTCTCCTAAGTCCTTTATCGATGCCCTATCGTCGTGGCCGGTGTGCTCTGACGCGCCCGTAGAAAATGTAGGCGTTCTGCCGTTCGGGTGGTGCGGATCGTTCGTCATCGGTATAATGGTGTCCTTCTCCGCTTTACGTCTTCGAACATCGAGGCGAACTTTGCCCAAGACTACCATGTTGGGCGCCCGGGCCTGGCTGCGTAGAAGTTGTCGTTCCATGCCGGCCCGGCACAGTTTCTGTGGTTCTTGCCCTTCGGAGGGCCTTTTTAGATAGAACGTGGTGAAGCGAATTGTATCCTATCGAAAGGACTAAACATATATCGAATGATTAACCTTTAATTTCTGTATTTAATCCTATTCACATAAATTATCCTCTTTTTTTTATGGAAGAGATAGAAATGGGGCTTCTTACAACGTCACCATGATCAACAGTCTGCCAGTGCCACACCTTCTGCGCTATTCCAAATTGCCTTCACCCGGCGCCGATAGAATAAGTGCTTGTTGTCGCGTGCTCAATCCGTAGGGCGAACGATCGCCTTTACGAACGCTTCTTGCTTGTGCGGGCTGAATATCGCTATCCACCTCGTCTGCATACCACCTGGCCGTTTATCCCTCCCCGTATTCACCAGCTTCTTCGCGCCCTCTTCGCCTTGAATATTCATACCGACCACGCGTGCTTTCGCCGAAGTCAATGACGAGTTCTTGCAGTTCGGTCGCGAACCTGCTGATCGGCTTTCCTCGCCGTCGCTTCATCGTCCAGGTGTTCGAATTCGAGGCCGTGGTCTTGGTACCAGTCGCTATCGGACGCCTTCTGGCGATAGGGGAACCGCTTTGGGTTCCGTCGGCGTTGTGATAGTAGTTGTAAGGTTAGAGGACCCGGCAGCAAAGTCCGTCGCATTCGCGTTAGCGGTGGTAGTCGACGGCGGGGCTGGCAAAGCTTCTTTAACGCCTAAAGGATCCGATGATGCTGTTGTAGTCATTGTGAACTTGGCGATAGAACTTCAGCTCGGCTGGCGGTTTTTTTGGGTTTCCCGAACAAACACGAGGACCAAAAAAAAAAAAAAAAAAAAGCTGCAAAATAACGAGCTCAAAACACCAAACTTATTCAATATTCAAACAAAACGAACGGCTACGGAGAAAAAAAGAACTAAATGAGGAGAAGTTCGGTGATGTGCCCAGCCCCGGAAATATATTTTCAGGACTGGACTGCCCAAATAAGGCTTCGGGGAAGACAAGCACTTTTTTACCCCAGGTCTGCGTTGCGAGGCCTGTATGAGCGCGACGCTTACGCTAGTTGCTAGCTGCCAAGGATATAAACAACAAAATAATTGTGCAGTGGTCTGTCACTGTGGGATGTGGAACTCCGAGTCTCCGACGCCGCGTGCTCGAGTATGGTCAAATTTGAGGCTCGAATGGAACGAAACCTTTGAAATGGACCACATGCAGCAGCTCACTCAAGGAGACCAGCCATTTTTCCTTGGAGGAGGAAAATTTTTCTTTTGTCCTGCATGCTTCTGAGTAGACAGTAACGAGCCGGCCGAGGTAGTAATACTGTCCTTCGTTCTCATATCCCGAGCGTTCTATTCTTATATTGAGTGAAAAGGATTGGAATAATTAAATCCTTTGCCTTATCTGCTTGACTCGAAAAACGATGATTGTATTCCTGGGCGGTCTTTTGGTATACACGCCTACGGGGAATCTGCTCGCCATGCATGGAGGCAGTGAAGAAGCTGATGCAGCGGAATGATGGAAGATGTTTGTGAACTTTGCCACCTTGAGCTGGTCAGGCATAAAATACTGTATTCCTTCAGGTGAGTGATCTTTTCCTTAGAGAAGCTGATTGTAATTCTTGGTTATGATTGATTGAGAGAAATATAGTAATAATATTATTATTTTTTTTTTGTCAATTGTCGAATTGATGGCGCCGGTATTATATATTGAGGCCTCCATGATGCTATTTTAGCGTAGGGCTAGGAAGAGCTTGTTAATAATATAAGAGGTGGTAATAGTCATAGAATAAATTTATATTTAGCGCCGCCCCCCCAAAAAGTTTTTCCCATCATATAAGGGGACATTTTAATAGTCTGAAAGTCTTAACTTTACGTCAACGTCATTGTATGTGTTCAAGTATTTTAGATGACATCTGAATCTATTGTGCATGTGGACTCAACGATCTCGAGATCGTATCTAAATGGCCGCTATAGTGCCCCTCTTGCGTTGCATTAGTCACTTAAAAAATTGCACAGGTAGGAAGTATATACTGCCGGAGGTACTATTTCCGGCACATTATAAATAACAAACGAAAGTATATATATAGAGGTTAAATGATTTCTTCGAACTCCTGGGAGGATATGTATATTAGAAAGACGACAAGGAGAATACTAGTTATCAGATCACGAATTACTAAAAGAGAGAAAACAACTCTGACTGAACAACTCGAGCAAATTCGAGGAACGGAGCAGACACCACACCGACCTTGAATCCGGTCAATTATATATATAAAAGAAGACAGTGATAGAGAGATATAAGAAACAAAAGCACGCATGGCGTAATTTTGACTAAAAGGAACAGTACCAGGTAGCGAAAGAGTACAACAAATCGATTGAAGATAACAAAAAAAATTCACCTCCATCCCATATGCATGAAAGCAAGAAAGTCAAAATATATATCAACAGGAAATGCGCACGTCCCAATTTTTGTTCTTTTCACAGGGTTAAAAAAAAAGTTCGGGAGTTTCTGTTCCATAGAGTTGTCCTTTTTCTCCTTCTCATGTGTTTGATAAATCAGGAAAAGACGTAAGGTTAGGAGCGTCACTCATCTCTAACAAAGTGATATAAATAAATAAGAACTAAAAAATAATATAATTCCTATATCCATTGGCTCGTTTCGGCGGGGAATTTAGACGGGAAAACATAAAAGTACGGGTCATTTTTGTCCATGCAGTGAGAAAAAAAAAAAAAAACTTCCTGGGGTTTACATCTATTGGTTGCGTCTCTTGATGTGTTGGACAACCATTCCAAACCTTCGTAAAGACCGTCTCCAGAAGTAGCGCAGTAGATTGATGTACTAAATAAAGAAGAAACAATGTTTAGTTTGAATAGATGAGGATTTCGAGAACAAATAATTTGACTTACCCAAGAGCGCTGTCTTAGACGTGCAGACCAAGCTGTCGGTGATTTCAGCGGCGTTCATAGCATTCTGTGTTAATAAGAACCATTGTTAGCGCTTTCCTCTCGCTTTGCCCAAAATGAAGTGCGCGGTATATACGCGGAGAGACCACAATTAGCTGGCATCGTATCTCGAGAATTGGGGAATCACTGACCGGTAGATCCTGCTTGTTGGCGAAGACTAAAAGAAGGCAACTCCCGGAGCTCATCTTCGTTCACATCCTCTGTAACTCTTCCCTGGCTTCGAGACACGCTCACGATCGTTCGATCGACAACAAAAAGATACCCTGGGTTCTGGAAGTAATGCCTCCACAAGGACGAATCTTGTCCTGACCGCCGACATCCCAGACGGTGAAGGAAAGTCTTGACTCAACGGTCTCGACGTTGAAACCTCAGCACAGGTGAAAAAACGGTATAGTATTTCATCCGAAACGTTGTTGCTTCTAGCGTCACGCCTAGCAAGGGGTACCGTACCAATGGTAGGAATGGTAGTAACGATTTCACCGAGCTTGAGCTTATACAAGATTGCGTTTACCGGCGGCATCCTATTGGCAACCAAATGTCTGTTAGATCGCGTCGAGGGAAGAAAGCAACTGGAAATTACGAATAGTGGGGGAAGGGGGGGAGCGCTTCGAGAAGAAGCAAGCTATGCTCTTGTATAGCTCAAGAGACATCCAAGCCAGTGCTTTATACGCTCGAGATAATATTGCCAGGTAATTCAAACTTCAGAGAGCAATACGAGAAGGGCGGTGAAAGAGAAACGCCGAAAGCATAGCTCCTGGGAACAAGTACTAACCAATCCGACCATGAGAATACGCATCTCCTTCTTGCCGAAGAGGCCCGTGAAGAGCTTTGAAATTGACAAACCCATGGTTGCAAATACGAAGGGAGGAAACGGCTAAATCGGTTTTGATTACTGCGAAACGTCCTTCTCGGTCAGCTATTTGGTACCTAACTCGTCGTTACAAAGAGCCTCAGGAGGTTATACAGCAGATGTGAAAAAGAAAGAGGTGGACAACTGGTTTCGTGATGGACGAGAGAGAGGGAAAAAAAAAAAAAAAAAAAAAGTACAGATCGTATCGCCTTGCTGAGAAGGGACGATATGCTAACACACAACGCTTCAAAAAAGCTCTAGTGTAATGCGTTACAAGGCATGGTCTCATGCAAATAGGGCTGACATGCTGTTGAGGCTGGCATCTCTTTTTTCTTTTCCCGGATCCTTTCTTTCTTCTCTCAAGGGAACGAAAAAAAGTCTCGGTCCAAAAAGGCCAAGTATGGAAAAAGACGGAGAGTTTGAAAAAAGGGGGTATATGACTCTATCACAGCAGGAACGAAGAGCAATACTGACAAAAATGCTAGATAATAATAAGGTCCGACGAAGTGATGGAGAGGGAAGCGAGAAGGAACGAGGAAGAACGGAAATAGCTCTGCTCGTCGACTTTGATGTGTCAGGTATATATATAAAACTAAAAATGTAATATGTATATAGGTCTCTCTTTTCTTTAATGTTTATATTGTCTGAGGTTGGCTGAGTCTTTTTTTTTTTTTTTTTTTTTTTAAACTGCGATGGGGGAAAAAAAAGTGTGAAGAAAACTAATACGCTGCGAAGAGAGTTAAGTAAGCTGCCGTGGCTTTATATTATTATTATTATTATTTAATTTTAAATTTTAAAATTTAAATTTTTT